>BQKN01046635.1:0-19878 GCA_022839385.1 Asparagus kiusianus | reverse complement strand
TTGCGTTTATACGAAGGAAGAACGAACTGAGCCCCGGTGCAACCCACTATTGTCCATAACCATGCCCGTACGTCGTCAACGAGCCCTCCCTCAACATGCAAGCCACGGCTCGGATTCCCAACGTATAGTTGGTCGTAGCCAAACTGACGAGCGAAGCGGCAAGGAAGGTAAGGCTCTATGTGGCAATGGTTCTTCACCCGGAGAACTAGATACCCGACACGGATATTCACCAGCCAGCGGAAGCAACCGACGTCGAGAGCGGTCCGGTCAGTTCGGGGTTTCTCCACATCGGTCAGCACATCACCATAGCGGCCCGAGAAGTGGGGAAAGCACTTGAAGAACTCCCAGCTCCTGCGGACTTGGAGTTCTCGTTGTACGTCATCAAATTTCTTCCCAATCCATCTACTCCTCTCCAACAGCTGTATGAAAGGAACGGGAGTATCAACAGCACTGGGCGCTGACATCAGGTTAGGGCAGTGAAGCACGAGCCACGCCATCAGATAAGCGTAAGGAAGCTCAACCTTCGGACAAACAAGCTCGGCCGATGGCTTGGGACCCACCTGTATAAAACTGCTGACTACGCTCCTAAGCCCGCAATGGATGCTGGCAACCATCGCCGGAAGCAGAGAAAGCTCCCTCCCATAAGCTAGCTGGACCGCAGGGAAGAGCACTTTGAGAGGTAGGGCGTCTGAAGATTGGTATGGAACAACACATTTCTTCAGCCAAAGAGCAAGGTAGCCAGCTAACAGAGACCGAGGCTCGATAGACTTCTGTGCACGACGAAGGAACGATCGAAACTTGGTCCCAGCCGGAAAAGCTCCCTCGGCACTAGCAATGGTATAAGAACGGGTCTCGTTCTTCTCCATCAGCTCGTTAATAGCGGCAGGGGTCAATATGTCTAACTCACGTATAGGCTCTTCCGAATCACTCTCCAAATTAGGAAACAGGTAGAGAGCGAACTGCTTCAAGCTGATCTTCCTCTTCGTCTTTGCTGGAGGAGAAGTCTGGAGCAAGGAGGTATGATAGTGGCACGTGAGGTCCCAGAGAGTATCATACATATCGGGAGTATCTTTCTTCAAACACTCCAACTGCTGGTTCGAAGGAAAGTACTCCTGATACGGGAAATCCCCCATCGGAAGGCCCGAAACCTGATGCATCTCATGAAGAGCCAACCCTAGCTCTCCGCCACTGGTCAAGAAGGTGTTACTATCAGGCATATATGTCTCGAGCAACGCCAGGAAGTGACGGCAGCTAACTGGGAGTCCGTGCATGGTGGCTCGTATGGGCGCATACAATCCACTGCTCTTCAAATCTTTCTCCCAGCGTCCCAGAACATAGCTAGTCAAGCGGGTCCACCACCCCCTGGCTAGTGAGGAAACCCAACCGTAGCATCTGTAATCCGGTGGAGGTAGCCTTCTCCCAAGGAGAGCCAGACGGTTCCTCACGGTAGAAGCAGCTGCGGACACCTCGCCTAGGGGTGCAGTGTCAAAACCCATGATCCCGGGTCGAAGACCACGAACATGATGATATCCGCCAGAACCAGGAGTCTTGTCATGAGAAACATACCCGCACTGAATTCGCTCAGCGTCATCAGTGAGGTGCCAAGACATCCGTCTCTCCACGGCTTGTCCCTCCAAATGGGTGAAGGAACAGTGACGAGGGACGGAAGGAATGTACAAAAGAGCTCCTTCGTCAAGGTTTAACCAGTGCTCCTCAGCAAGAATCAATATGGCGGGATCCTCAGTGCGATCCCCGAACAGAAAATCGGGCTTCTTTAAGGCCTCAGTATAAGTTGCATCTGCGGTAAGGGGAGCATCCGTGATTAGTTGGCGTAAACAATGACGCCCGCCCTCTCGTATCAAGCGACAGAATTCATCAGAACGATCACTGTCAAACTGAGGGAGTGGGTCGATGATCTGCCTGGTGGAAGCCAAAGAGAACACTTCTCTACTACAACCAGTAGGGGCATGGTGAGGGAGGCTACCCCTGGGAAACTCGACTGCAACAAAGCATGAAAACAGAGTCAGAAAATCCGCGTCATAAAGGCGAGACGAGATTACTCGTGGATAATTGGAGAGACGATTTCGAGTGCCCTACACCGGGAGGACGGTGTGCATCATCACGTAAATAGCGTGATAACACACACCGACCTGTAAGGTGTAAGACGACACGAGATCGTCCCGATGTATCCGAAGACTTAAATTGGCTAAAGCAAAACAAGTCTGAAACCTTAACCCCCGTGGGAGGGGTATCGGTTCTTCCTTCATGACCCGCGAAGAGGTCAATCCGGGATGCAGAAAATAGAAATTCTCACCCCCGAAGAAAGAGGCCGCTGAAGAAGATGCCGCGGGAGCCTCTTCCTCGCCGTGCTGCGAGTGGGAGCGACTCCTGGAAGGCCGAGCGTGACGAGGAGACATCGCAAACCTGCGGTAAAAAGCAGTACATCAGGTACAGTATACATACACGAAATATTAAAAAAGGGAAATTAAGCACTTGGACTTGAAATCCTATAAACAAATAGGATTTTATAGTTAAAGCCTAATTAAACCTACAAATTTCGTGCCCACGAAACGATAATTGTCGTTTTCGCGGTGAATTTTGGTGAAATACCCAAAATACCCCCCCGTGTTCAAGGCCAAATTCGGGTCAAGGACACGTGTGGTCCGGGTCATGATCATCACATTTGGTCATCTAGCACCCCGATACCCCCACAATTTTGGTTAAACTTTGCAAATAGGCTCTTTTGCAGAGTTTAGCCAGTTTTGCAAATAAGCCCCTCTAAAAACATTTATGGGCTGTTTTACAAATAAACCCCTCAACTATCCTTCGATCCTCTTGCATAAAGCACCCCTCACCTCTTTTGATCAAATGGGCATGAACCCAAACTTCAAAACTTCAGTTCCATTTGTGCATAAAGCCCCCACGAAATTTCAGTCCTATTTTGCAAATAAACCTTCCAAAATTTAGGCCATTGCCTCTTTTGCACAAAAAAAAAACCCCCAAAGTTTTGAGCATGCAAAACCCATTATCTACTAAGCATAAAAATGCAATCTTTACAAAAAAATGAGAAGATTGGGAAGGGAAACTTACCAAATCAAAGAAGTTCCTTCGAGCTCGGAAATGGAAGTTGAAACCCTAGTTTGAAAGAGGATAAGCTTCGGCCAAATGGGTATCCACCAAAAGTCCGAGCTTGCTTGAGGATTGATGGGTTCTTCAATGGTGGAAAGAGGCTTGGAGAAGAAGAACACAAAACCGAAAATGGAGAGGGGAGGGTTCGGTTTTGGAACAAAGAAAAGGAGGAGATTCTCTCTTGAAATTTTGAATTAAAGGAGGGGGGGACCATAAGCAAAAGCAAAATAGAGGAAAAAGACAAAAGAGAGGAGGGGGGGACCACCTAAGGGGGGGACACCCCCCGGGTGGCGCGGCTTGGCCGCCACGCCTCATGGGTGTCGCGGCAATGCCGAGACACCCCAAGGGTGTCTCGGCCTTGCCGAGGCACCCCGGGGTGCTTCGCCCGGGTTTTGACCCCCCGAACGATGTTTTGACCCCCCGAATTGTTTCCTAACCCCCGATGTTTCCATAAATATTGATTTTCTTCGCCGACGGTTGAAAATATGGATGAATTCCACAAGTCAACTTTCGACGGTTCAAAACCCTAGGGTGGACGCCGGACAACGCGTAACCCTAGGTCAACGCCGGACAACGCGTTGCGATAACAGTCAACACGTGGCGACGAAAATCAACACATAACGACGAAAGTCAACCCACGCGGTTCAAAACCCTAGGGTAGACGCCGGTCAACGCGTAACCCTAGGTCAACGTCGGTCGGTGCATTGCAACAAAAAGTCAACACGCAGCGATAAAAGTCAACGCGTGACGACAAAAGTCAACCCACGCGGTTCGAAACCCTAGGGTAGACGCCGATCAACGCGTAACCCTAGGTCAACGCCAATCGGTGCGTTGCAACAAAAAGTCAACATACAGTGATCCGAAACCCCAAGTCAACACGATGTGACAGGGATAGTAAGTTCAAAAGTCAATTCAATGACACGAGCCAAACTCAACTCACCAGCTGTAGACTCGAGACTCCGATGACGGCCAGGCGATAAACGCAGCGCCGGAACAATTTCGGTTATTCGACAAAGCACCGGATAAACCGAAAATCGAAGGAGCCGAGAGTTGAAGCGAACCACAGGTCCCTTAGGCCGACTGAAGGCTGGACTAATCATATCCAAAGTATTCCGGTCTCTTCTGTAAAAGAAACGAGTCCGAAACACTTTGGAGGGGGTATCTGTAGGCGTCAAAAATTGCCGATAGGTCCCCACAAACAGCTCAGTGTTAACGAGCGACGACGAACGTCACTACCTGATTCACAAGAGTTCAATTGACGTCAGTAAGCGCCTGAAGTGAATCGACGGACTACGTGAGCCAACAGAATCTCAGAATAATGGGGATACGGACTGACCGGAAACCCCGCAACCGCTGCAAAAGGAGCAACGCCCTCCGTGTCCCAATCACCACACTAATAATCCAACCAATGGGATATACAGAGCTCACCGTCAGAATTCCAACGCATCCGAAATCAATCAAATCCGAGTCCGGACGAAAAGTCAACGGCAAGTCAACGGCAGATCAACAGCGGAACAACGGCAGAGCCTCGGACCAGACTGAGGCACCCAGGGGTATCCCGGCGAGGTTGAAACACCCGAGGGGTGTCTTAGCAAAACCAAGACACCCCAGGGGTGTCTCGACCAAGCGGAGACACCCCAAGGGGTGTCTCCAATCTTTTTTACGCCGAAGCGCTTTTTGGGAGGTGTCTCCAAGGTTGTTACACGGCGAAACGCTTTTTGGAGGTTGGTTTTACGACGAAATGCTTTTTGGGGGGTGTCTCCAAGGTTGTTACACGGCGAAACACTTTTTGGAGGTTGCTTTTACGACGAAATGCTTTTTGGACGTTGCTTTTACGACGAAACGCTTTTTGGAGGTTGCTTTTACGGCGAAACGCTTTATGGGCAGCCCCTAGGCCTCCTCTTGTGCCTATAAATAGACCCCTTGGGTCTCCATTCTCTTGGCCCCTGATTTGGAATACTCTTAGCTTGAAATTACTCTTGCCTTGGAGTTTTGGAGAGAGCGGCGAAGCCCTGCTGGAGCGAGGAGTCGGAGTTTTCAAGAGAGCGGCGAAGCCCTGCCGGATCAAGGAGTCTCCTTCTTCATTCACCCCTTCTCTTTTCCCTTAGTGTTGCCCCTTAGCGGTGATACTAAGAAGAGCGAATATCTCGATTATCCGAGATAGGAGCTGTCGGTTTCTATATCCCATAGCGGATAGACGAAACTCTGCCGGATTTTCCCGGAACGGATCTGATCGACCGGCGGTCCACGGATATCAACATCCCCGTCACAGGCCAAAGACCCACACAAGCAAGCACCGATAAATGAGACTTGCGTTTATTTTCAAGAGAGTTGTAATCTTAATTTCTTTGTTATTTGATTCATTGTAACGACTGAAGTTTTAATGAAATCAGTAATGAAGGCAACTTTTGACGAAAACAATAGTTCCATACATTGCAAAGCCTTTGGTGTAACAGACCGCAGCTTCCAGCCGAGTTTATGCAGTTGTGCCACGTGACCATGGTGCGAGCGGGACCGTAATGGAAGGTACGTTCCTTGTGAACTCCTTCCCAGCCCATATCCTATTTGATTCAGGAGCTTCACATTCTTTTATCTCCTATATTTTCATGGTTAGACTACAACTAGTTGCACATCCCCTAGATGTACCTTTGTCAGTTTCTACTCCCTTGGGTGAGGTGTCCCTATTAGAGAGTATCTATAGGAGATGTGTTGTTAGCTTCGATGAATCTAAGTTCTTAGTTGACTTGATCGTCTTGTGTATATCTGAGTTTGATGTGATCCTTGGTATGGATTGTCTATCTTCTACCATGTCAGTATCGACTATTTTACCAAAAAAATCAATTTGTGAGCATCCGATGAGACTGAGTTGGTTGTAGTTACCTCACAGGGGAACCAGTTTGCAGAATTATTTCTGGTATATGTCGAAGAGGTGTTATCGTAGGATTCGGGTGTCGATTTGTATGAGACCAGAGTAGTCTCAGAGTATCAGGATGTCTTTTAGGACAAACCTGGATTGCCTCGAGCGAGAGAGGTTAAGTTCTGCATCAAGTTGTAGCCGGACATAACACCGATATCCCGTGAACTTTATTGTATGACACCTACTGAGATGAGGGAGATACAAACTCAGTTAGAGGAGCTCATTGCTCAAGGTTTTATTCACCGGAGCCATTCTCCTTGGGAGCACCAGTTCTTTTCGTGAAGAAGAAGAACGACAGCCTTCGTTTGTGCATTGATTATCGTGAGTTGAACAAAGTCACCATTTGAAATAGGTATTCATTACTGAGGATTGATGACTTATTCGACTATGCGTACGGGAGATGGATATTCCCAAAATCATATTTTTGACTCGGTATGGATCTTTTGAATTCCTTGTTATGTCATTTGGGCTTATAATGCACCCACAATATTCATGGATTTAATGAATCGTGTTTTCCGTCCATATTTGGACCAATTCTTGATTGTTTTCATCGATGACATCCTCATCTACTCGAAGTCAGAGGCCGAGCATGAGCAGCATCTTTGTTTGGCATTGTAGACTTTGCGGGAGCACCAGTTGTATGCTAAGTTTAGCAAATATGAGTTTTGGCTTTCCGAAGTTAGATTTTTAGGCCATGTCATTAGCAAGGAGAGCATTGTAGTTGATCCAGCTAAAGTTGATGCAGTTCTTGATTAGGAGCCATCGAAGATAGTTATAGAGATTCGTAGCTTCTTGGGACTTGCCGGCTACTATAGGAAATTCATTCATGATTTTTTCAAAATTGCTACCCCACTGACACGCCTTATGAAGAAGGGTGTTTAGTTTGTTTGCGGGACAGAGTGTCAGGAAGCCTTTGAGACTTTAAAGGCCAAGTTGACTACTGCACCAGTGTTGATCATCCCGACCAGTGATAAAACTTTTATCATCTATACAGATGCATCGTTGTTGGGATTGGGAGGTGTTTTGATGAAGACTCTGAGAGTAGTGGCTTACATCTCACGACAGTTAAGGACTCATGAATAGAATTATCCCACTCACGACTTAGAGTTGGCAGCGGTGGTGTTCACACTTAAAGTGTGGAGGAATTATCTTTATGGGGTTCAGTTTGAGTTATTTACAGACCATCAGAGTCTGAAATACCTCTTCTCTCAGAAGGAACTTAACCAGAGGCGGTGGCGATGGGTTGAGTTCATCAAGGATTACGAGTTCTTACTTTAGTATCATCCTGGGAAGGTGAACGTCGTAGAAGATGCTTTGAGTAGGAAGCGTAGACATAAACTTACAGCTTTGTGATGCTCGTTGTACCGAGACATTCTTACAATTAGTCAGTTTGACTTCAGACCAGAAGTCGGTGGATGCAGCGCATTTTTGGGAGCGTTAGCCGTGTAGCCATCGTGGATGGATAGAGTGGTTAATGCTCAATTGGAGGACTCTTGGATTCAAACCCGAAAGGGAGAAATGTCTAAAGAGCCCAAAGCAGATTGGACCATCGGTTTAGATGGGGGCCTTCGAATGAAAGGTCGGTTAGTTGTTCCAGATAATCCACAAATAAAGAAGGATCATTTGATGAAGCGCACCATACCAGATACACTATGCATCTAGGCACCACCAAGATGTACAAGGACTTGAAATGACACTTTTGGTGGAGCGGCATGCATAGAGATGTTACAGAGTATGTATCTAAATGATTTACCTATCAGCAAGTGAAGCCAGAACATCAGAGACCCGTGGGTACTAGCCTTTACCCATTCCTGAGTAGAAATGGGCAGATATTTTGATGGATTTCATAGTATGATTGCTGAGATCTATAAAAGGAAATGATTCCATTTGGGTGATCGTTGATCGATTGACAAAGTCGGCGCACTTCCTATCAGTTAAGACAACTCATACGACAGAGATATATGAGAGAATATTTATTCGAGAGATAGTACGACTGCATGGAGTCCCAAAGACGATCGTGTTGGATCATGGCTCAGTGTTCACATCACAATTCTGGAAAAGCTTCCAGAATTCTTTCGACAGCCAGCTAGCTTATAGCAGCGTGTTTCATCCCGTAGACAGATGGTCAAACGAAGAGAGTTAACTAAGTATTGGAAGACATGCTTAGGGCATGTGTGTTAGATTTCAAACGGAGAGAGTTAACATTGATTGAGTTTGCCTATAACAGTAGCTATCAATCGACTATAAGTATAGCTCATTATGAAGCGTTATATGGGAGGCATTTTAGATCTTTGATTTGTTGGGCAAAGCCATAGGACAGCTTGCTACTTAGACCAAATCTGGTTAGACAACCTTTAGAGAAGATAGCATTGATTCGGGAGTGTATTCTTGCCGCATAGAGTTGGCAAAAGAGTTACGCGGATCAGAGGCGACGACCGTTAGAGTTTCAGGTTGGGGACTACGTTCTTTTGAAGGTATCACCTATGAAGGGTGTTAGACGATTTGGCAGACGGAGAAAACTTGCCTCGAGATATATTGGTCCGTTCCGAATTGTGGGATGTGTTGGAGCCATCTTGTATCGACTAGATCTTCCAACGTCGATGTCGGGTGTGCATGATGTCTTTCATGTCTCAATGCTCAAGAAGCACTTACGCGAAAAGTAGAAGCAGAGAGTGTTTAATGCGCTAGATTTAGATCTTTAGGCAGATTTGACTACAATTAAGACTTCAGTCAGCATTCTTGCTAGGGAGGACAAGAAGCTTCGGAATAAAGTGATCCCGTTAGTCAAAGGAATCAGAAAGGAGCAGAGAAAGCTTCTTGGGAGCATGAGGAAGATATGTGTCGCGATAACTCATGCCTGTTCGAGTAGGTATATTGTTAGCTATGTATTATTGTGTGTGCATATTATTTATATAGCCACATTTTACACTTCACGCTGAAATGTGGGTATTAAGACTTAATACCTAATCATTCAGAACATATGGTATATACATGGGGGGTTCCTTGTTTGGATTTTTTGCCCGACATACTAGTTTCGTTTAATTAGAGGTTAAGTGGGGTATTCAAATTCTAGATGTTAAAAGTGTAAATATTGCGTATATTTCACATGCTTCGTGATTTATAATTGCAGAATTTCGAGGATGAAATTCTCTTTAAGGAGGGGTGAATGTAAAACCCCGTAATTTTGAAAATAATATGAAAAATAATATGAAAAATAATATTATATGAGTTTTATTGTGATTAATACTAATTTTGGATGAATGAGTAAGTTTAAAATTGATTTGAGATCGATTAAGTACGTATATGAATGTATAAAAGTGTAAATATGCATATACACATGAGAAACGGTCGGCTAAAAACACCTCTGGTCGGTCGACTGATCCTGCGAATCAGTCGACCGACTGATCCTGCGAATCAGTCGACCGGTAGTTACTGGTCGGTCGACTGATTAATGAGCATCAGTCGATCGATAAGTGCCCAGACTGGGTATTTGGGTTCAGGTCAGGATATTTTGGTTCGGGTCCGTTTGCGTATATATATGCATATATACCTGAATTCTTCCCTTTTTTTTGGTTTTCCTCACGTTCTAAGCAACAACCACCCTCCTCAAAACCCTAGAAAATTTTCTTTTGAGTTTGGGAAAGCTTTGAGAAGCAAAAAGACCTAAATGAGGGTTGGATCGTAGGCTTTTGGTGAAGGAGGATCGTGTCTCTCACATGTTTGGAAGTCCAACACGATTTTTGAGGCGAGTTTCATCTCCTCCAATCTCATCCCCGTATTTCTTGGTTTTTTATTAGGTTTTATGGGATTTTTAAAACATATTTTATGAGTACAGATCATACTTTTAATTTGTATGAGTTTGATCTTTTTGATTTAAAATATTATGAAATGGATTTTTTAACTTGGGTATAAGTTTTGAAGTAAAATTTACATGAGATTTTGTCGATTTGATTTTGTTTTCATGATGGAATTATCAATATAACCATTTTAGGGTTAGTAGATCTCTTCAAAAGTTTATATTTGTGATTTCATGTAGTAAAATAAACCCCACTATGTTAAACACCAGATTTATACATGTTTATACATCCCATGTTAATGATTCACAAGTTCTTTTGAGAAAAAAATCGGTTTATGTTCCTAAAATCAAGTTTTTGTTTCCTCTACCCTGATCGGTCAACCGACCCAAAGAATCGGTCGACCGATGTACCTTGATCGTTTGGTCGACCGATGTTTCCTGAGAACTACTCATTTTTCCCACTGATCATTCGACCGAAACATGGAGTCAGTCGACCGATCAAGGATGAAATTCTTGTGCATGTGGTGCACGTTCCACCGGCCAAATGTTAGGTTTGGTCAGTCGACTGATGTAGGCTGATTTACATACATTGTTTCCTTTCACGTGCGTTTTGGTCGCACACACGAAGTACATGCCGTTTGTTGACACACGTGCGTGACCATGAGAGTGTACATGCATTGGTTTTAGGCGCGCACGAGCTATTGGTGGTGCGTAATCTAACATCTTGAGTTTGTCATGATAGAGAGTAATGTTTATTTTATATTACGATAGTTTTGGATGCTCGAGTGGGGTTAGTTGGTGTACAATGAGACTGCGAATTGACTACACTCAGAGTGAGTTAGTTGGTATACTATAATGAGACTACAGACTACACTCTGTTATGCATCATTGTGCTATGAATTAGGCTGATATGCCTATAATCCGCAAAGCGAGTGAGTTTGGTTGTGAGTCACATGAGATTGCGCTGAACTATAGGATGCTATGAGTGGAGACTCTACAATTCTTTTATTTGAATTGGGTTGCGGATTAGGTTGATATGCCTATACTCCGCAAGGTGTTCGAGTAAGGTAGTGAATCGCAAAATATTGCGATGAGTCATAGGATATGTGAGCGCCTATACTCCACACCATTATTTTTGTAGAGGAATTATAAAATTGAAATTTTCTCCCATGTTATCTACCCCGAGTGTAGGGTATAAGGCTAAAGTTTGTCATACACGACATATACTATACGAGATCTTTTACCGGATAATTATACTTGTTACCACACCAACTACCCAAGGGTAGTTATGACACGGCTTGTTTTGGAAGAGGTTTGGTAGTGTGATATTCTTTGTTATTTATTCTTATTCATAGGATTTGGAGTTGGTATTTAGCGGTCCATAATTTGAGATACGTGGTATATACATACGGGTTTCCTTGTTTGGATTATTTCGCTCGACGTACCCATTCTTGTGTTGTGGATTTCTAAATATCAATTTCCTCTTAGTTTAGTACATATGACTCATATATCTATATATGATATAACTTGTATTTTTGTATATGTACACCTAACCCCCTTCCCCTGGGGGCGGTGGAGATGTTCTCGCTAGCGCTTTGACGCTCGTTGTTTTCATCTTTTTTAGGCAGCGAGTCAGGCGTCCGGAGAGTCGCAAGTTGATGGAGATACAGTCTAGCTCGCCGTCATCTATTAGTAGTTAATTTACACTCCATAGTAGCTTATTTTTTGTTTTCAGTCTTTAGAGATGTATTGCATGTAGGCATCAAAAATTGCCGATAGGTCCCCACTCACAGCTCAGTGTTAACGAACGACGATAAACGTCACTACCCGGTTCACAAGAGTTCAAATGACGTCGGTGAGCGCCTGAAGTGAACCGACGAACTACGTGAGCCAACGAATCTCAGAATAACGGGGATACGGACTGACCGAAAACCCCGCAATCACCTACAAAAGGAGCAACACCCATCATGTACCGTTCGCCTCACTGATTATCCGACCCTTAGGGCCTACAGAGCTCGCCGTCAAGATTCCAACGCATTCGAAATCACTCAAAACCGAGTTGGGACGAAAAGTCAACGGCGGGACAACGGCGGACAGTCTCGGACTGAACCGAGGCACCCGGGGCATCTCGGCAAGCTCGAAACACCCGAGGGGTATCTTGGCAAAACCAAGACACCCCTAAGGGGTGTCCTTCATTTAGCCCCCCTACCCCTCTCATTTGCCTATAAATAGGCCCCTAGGGCCTCCATTCTCTGGGCCATGGTTTTGGAGCTCTGATTTTGGATCTTGGGATTATCTCGAGATCTGAAATTTTAGAGAAGAGCGGCAAAGCCCTGCCGGAGCGAGGAGTCAGAGTTTTCAAGAGATCGGCGAAGCCCTGCCGGATCGAGGAGTGAGAGTTCTTCAACGACATTTCATTCACCCCCCTTTCTTTTCCTTGGTGTTACCCTTCGCAGGTGACACTAAGAAGAGCTAGTGTCTCGTTTTAGCCGAGATATAAGCTTTAAACTTCTGAGATCTCACGCGGATCGACGAAGTTCTATTTCTATATCCCTTCGTGGATAGACGAAACTCTGCCGGATTTTCCCGAAACGGATCTGAAGAGTCGGCGGTCCACGGATATCAACATCCCCGTCACAGGCCAACGACCCACGTAAGAGAGACCGCACCAAAACGGGATCTCGTGTTTATTTTCGATAAAGTTGTAATCATTTGTTTTCATTTAATTCTGTTGTAACGATTGAAGTTGTAACAGATCTCAAAAAGAGCAATGAAAACAGCAACTTTTCCCGAAAACAAGCTGGCGACCACAGTGGGAGCCGCCGACCTCACTGCCGAGATCGGAGTGACGCAACCGGCCTTCAAGATCCGGGTGAATGAAGAGATCGAATACGAGTTCGATCAGCAGAAGTTCGAAGAGTACCTCTCCTCCTCCTCCTCCAGATCCGCCTCTCCACACAGGGCTCGTGGGATCTCCAACTTAAACATCCAAGATCCCGTCGCCGTTGCTACACCCGCACCATGCAACGTCCCCACGTTGTTCAGCGTGGTCGGTGTTGCAACTCCGACTCTCCCTCCCGCCACAAAGGCTACGGTTGAGGATGCTCCAGCTCTATCAAAGAGGGCCCGCCACAGACGTCGTCAATACCTTGCTCGACAACTAGCCAAGGCTAGGGAGTCAAAAGATGGGGTGCGCTACACGGAAGACTTGAAGTCAAGGCAGCGACAAGAGCAGCAACTTCGGACAACCAACTCCTCCTCCAAAACAGAAACGAATGAAGGGGTTTGTGTCAAAAGCCCGTCCACCAGCAAGTGGGTGTGGTTGCCAAAGCCAGAACCAGTGCTTCAAACACAAGAAGGTGGAGTTGCTGCCCGAGTTCCTTCAAAACCAGATCCGGCGCCTTCAACGGAGCCAGGTAACAAAGGGGATCATTCAAAACCCAGGGTTCCTTTGAAGGGTCACCTCGGTCCCTTACCGGTGAATCGAGGTAGAGTACCCATCAAGGAAAGACTGGGACCATTGAAAGGTCCCCAAGTTGCAAATCAGACTGGGGGTCGAATCAATCCCCCCAAGAAAGATGATAAAGGGAAAGCCCTTATAACCGACCGCATCGGACTGCGAGTCGAAGTAAAAGAGCTCGTTCAATTTCTATGCTCACAAAAACGTAAATTTGAACGGGCCACTTTTGAGAAGGCTAACAAAGCAACACATCCCCAAATGAAACCACACTCATCTGATGAGGATGGTATCATACAGGGGAACACATGCTAACGCTCTGTAGGTTGCTCCAGTTACCAAACTGATGAGCTGTACTATAGAGCTGGGGGTATGGAAAAATCCCGAAAAAGGTATGTGCAGGACACGAAGAAATTCGTCCGTCAAGAAGACGAATATCCAAGGGTGTCGGTTAATATGACCGGCAGAGGGGGATCATCCCAATGCTGCAACCTGAATCAGCCTGCCGAGGTATCCCCATACATGACGCGGTTGCAGTCGGGAGCCATTAGCCGGAAGAATTACCGAAGAGTGCCAAAGAAGCTTTCTTTAGAAGAAGAGGCGTCGGATACTGATTCAGACTCTTGCTCGGCAGTAGCGTCTGATGACACAGCTTCTAGCATGGGGCAACCTTATGAATCGCTTATGATTAGGGCCAAACAGGTAAATAAGCTACTTGAAGAGGCCCTGGCTAAGCGGAAAAAGGGCTCCAAGTTTGAAACGGAAATGGCCATACAACAGATGAGGGAGATGCGCGACCAACAAGTCGCAGCGCTGACCGTCCACCAAGGGGAACCAGTCCTCGCCACCAGAGACGGGAACGAGTACGGTCGACTGGCTGGGGCGGGAACGATTACAACTATCCCCACATCTGTTGAGAGGACCCAACAGGAGCCCCTGCACCAAGATGTTCAAAACCCGATGCAGTCTCGAGTCAATCAGCAGATTGGAAGAGATAAACCTGAAAATTCAAATATTTCGGACCACTTCGATGTTAAGACTCAATTGGCTAACATCCCGGTAAAAGTGACTCTACACGAGTTATCACTTCTTTCTAAAAGCACCAGGGAAGCGTTCACCGTTACTCCTGACCAGATCACTCAAATACTTCAAGAAGCATTAATCAAGCAGAAAGAAGAATTTGAGGGTAAGATGGAATGGGCTATGCGACAGATAAGAGAGTTGCAAGCTGAAAGGGGTAAAACCCCTAAGCCTGATTATCAGGCAGGGTCTAGCTGTTGTGCTACACCAGTCACGCCTATTCCAAATAGGACGAGTGACAATGGTCCGAATCTGGATATGGTCATCAAGACTGATTCACCCCTCGGTAACACTGGGGGTGGTATGACCTCGCCTTTCGATGACGCTGGGGGTGGTCCAAAGAGAGAGGAAGATAAAAAGCAGAAGAACGGTGAGACCGTCGGAAACTTTGTAAAGAGATTCCGTAACAAAGCTATGAATTGCAGGGATCCAGTCAGCGAGTATTTTATTCTCAAGACTTGCCACAACAATTTGTCGTCGGACATCCTCAAAGCCATGGGAATGGCACCGCCAAAGACCTGGAAGGACCTGAAGGTGCGAGGAGAAAGAGCCGAGCGATTCCTCAAAAGGAAGAAGGCCGAAAGAGGGCAAATCACAAACAACGCTCCACACAAAACTTTGTCCCCAAGGGCAAAGGAAAAGCACATGCGAATACTGTGGACGCAAATCAAGTGTTCGAGGTGCAAGCACAGCCACAGCAGCAGCGACAAAAGGCACCTCAACAATCGAAGTGGCAACAACAGCCTCAGAAGCAAAAGGCCGCGGAGCCGAGGTTCCCGAAGGTCTGCTCCTTCAAGGACGATGATGACAAAATCAAGCTCCCACCTATCAAAGATCAGGAGGAAGCTAACCAGATTTCAGACCCAAAATGTTGTGAATACCACAGGAGGATTCTTCATCCCACCAAAGGCTGTTTTGCTTTAAAGAAAAGCATCCAGACCTTGGTTGAAGCCGGCGTCTCAATAGTAAAACAAACCGAATGAGAGCAACCAGCGAAACTCCGAAAAGTATATGAGTATAAACTGCTTCTTTCAAAACTCCAACGGGAATATGAGTATAAACTGTTTCCTTTGTATCTAACGGGAAGTTCCTGGAGAATATTATATATTCTTAAGGATAACCCGATACCAATACCACTTATTGAACCAATCTCCTGACGATTTTCAATAAGTTTGAACCCAAAGGGGAAGGACCGTTCGTAGTAGAAACAGTTTACTCGAACGGTGCATATCGCCTAGTCACCAAAGATGGTGACCGGCTTATGATACCAATAAATGGCAAATTCCTGAAGAGATACTATCCTTAGTATCCTCAGAAGAATTGAGGTACCAGGAAGTTCCCGGAAGAATACCACAGCGGGGTATTCTTAGGGATAACCCGGTCACTGATGAACAAGAAAGCCATGTTCGAATTCCGAATGTTCTTGTTTGTCAGAATCTAACTCTCTTTTGCTGAGATGAAATCTGATCACTCAGTGGGATCAATTCTCCCTCACAAAACTTTCATTGATGTCGTGGTATCTACCACACACCTCTCATTTGGTCAAACCTTACTACAGTTAGGACCAAAGCCAAAGTCCCCTCTCGATTCCGCCAATGAACGAGAGGTCCACTTTCAAATCGAGCGATCAAGCCTTCCTCCAGTTAAGATCGTTCTCAATTTTCCCACTTGGTCAAACCTTACTACAGTTAGGACCACAACCAAAATCCCCTCTCGATTCCTCCAATGAATGAGAGGCCCACTTTCAAATCGAGTAACCAAACCTTATGACAGTTAGGGTTATCCGAATCTTTTCGATTCTCGGAGTGAAGATCCCACTCCTAGTTTCACCTGTTGGGTTCTGGGGGTGGAGATCCCACCCCGAGTTTCCTTTCCTGCTGAAGATAGAATATAAAATTCTTCCTCTTCAGATTCAAAGGTCCAAGCCGATTGAAGGTACGGTCGTTTGAACTTTTCGATTCTCGGAGCGGAGATCCCACTTCTAGTTTCATCCTTTGGATTCTGGGGGTGGAGATCTCACCTCGAGTTTCCTTTCCTGCTGAAGATAGAACATAAAATTCTTCCTCTTCAGATTCAAAGGTCCAAGCCGATTGAAGGTACGGTCGTTTGAACTTTCCGATTCTCGGAGTGGAGATCCCACTTCTAGTTTCATCCTTCGGATTCTGGGGGTGGAGATCCCACCCCGAGTCTCCTTTTCTGCTGAAGATAGAATATAAAATTCTTCCTCTTTAGATCCAAATGACCAATCCTATAAAAGGTAGGGTCGTTGGAACCTTTTCCAGCTGCAGATAGAATATAAAATTCTTCCTCTTCAGCGCTGGGAGATAGAATATAAAATTCTTCCTCTCCCACTTTTCCCCTGTTTTTGCTTTCAGAAAAGACAGGGATGAAGTCAACGCCTAACACGCGTTGCCGGGTAGTCTATTCCCGTGAGAAAGACGAAGTCTACGTATTCAATATCGTAGCACTAAAAGAGTTAACTCTTTTAGCACAACGTTATATGTAGAATGGATTTAAACAACCTGCATACTAGCCCGACTCAAACGGTAGTCGGTAAAGGCATATCAAACCCGTTGAAGGCTGGGGGTTTGCCAAAAACCCTAAAGTCTACACCTAACACGTGTAGCCGGTTTAGTCTTTCGCCGATTGAAAGAAGACGCCAGGGTTTGAACCTGAAGAATTTCATCCCGAATCCTAAGTAGGGATAAGTCATCGCCTAACACATGATGCAGGGTGCTCTTTCCCTATAAGAAATGTGGTGGCATATCCAACCCAACAAGGGCTGGGGGTGTACCAAAAAATCCTGTGAAAGAAGCAAATGCAGAGTCTCTGGTAATAGTTAAGCCAAAAGAACATACAATGAAAAGTTCCTTAGCCCGAAGGCAACTGACGGCTGAGAACACGGGACTCTAAACTGGAAAGCCTGCCCACATAGCTCTGCTCGAGTTCTGCCTGCAGGCTAGCTCGGACAGAGTCTTCGGAATTGCTTAGAACCTCTGCGGCTTCACGTTGCAGCCTCATCAACCCCTCCTGTGTTGATCCCAGCTTGTCGAGCGTCCATTCACGAGAACGCTCTAATCCAACCAAGTCCTTCCTCAACCCTCAAACCGCGGCTGGGGTTCCCAACATATAGCTGGTCATAGCCGAACTGACGAGCAAAACGGTAGGGGAGGTAAGGCTCTATATGGCACCGGTTCTTCACCCGGAATACAAGATACCCGACACGGATGTTCACCAGCCAACGGAAACAACCGACGTCGAGAATGGTTCGGTCACTCCTGGGTTTCTCCTCGTCGGTCAACACGTCGCCATAGCGACCCGAAAACTGAGGGAAGCATTTGAAGAATTCCCAGCCCTTGCGAACTTGAAGTGCCTGCTGAACGTCATCAAACTTCTTCGCAAGCCATCTGCTTTTCTCCAACAGCTGCATGTATGGGACGGGGACGTCAACAACGCTGGGCGCCGACATCAAGCCCGGACGATGAAGAACGAGCCACGCCATCAAATATGCGTAGGGAAGCTCGACCTTAGGACAGATAAGCTCAGTAGATGGCTCAGGACCCACCTGAGTAAGGCTATTGACCACGCTCCTAAGCCCGCAATGGATGCTGGCAACCATCGCTGGGAGCAAAGAAAATTCCCTTCCGTAAGCCAGCTGAACCGCGGGGAAAAGCACCTCGAGAGGTAAGGCGTCTGAAGCCTGGTGCGAAACAACACACTTCTTCAACCATAGGGCGAGATAGCCTGCTAACAGAGACCGAGGCTCGATGGACTTCTGCGCGCGGCAGAGGAACGAGCGAAACTTGGTCCCTGCAGGGAAAGCTCCCTCAGCGCTGGCGATGGTATAGGATTGAGCCCCACTCTTCTCCACCAACTCGTTAATAGCGGTGACGGTCAAGACGTCTAGCTCACAAACGGGTATGCTGGAATCACCCTCCAAGTGCTGGAACAGATAAGTGGCAAACTGCTTCAAACTGACTTTCCTCTTCGTCTTCGCGGGAGGAGAAATCTGGGTCAAGGAAGTGTGATAATGACAGGTGAGGTCCTAGAGAGTGTCATACATATCGGGATCATCTTGCTTCAACCGCCACAACTGCTGGTTCGAAGGAAAATACTCCTGATAAGGGTAATCTCCCATCGGAAGACCGGAAACCTGATGCATCTCATGGAGAGCCAACCCCAACTCTCCGTCACCGGTCAGGAAGGTGTTGCTATCAGGCATATAAGTCTCCAACAACGCCAAGAAATGGCGGCAGCTAACTGGAAGACCATACATAGTAGCTCGTATAGGTACATACAAGCCACTATTCTTCAGATCCTTCTCCTAACGGCCCAAGACGTAACCAGTCATACGGGGCCACCATCCCTTGGGCAATGAAGAAGCCCAGCCATAGCATCGGTACTCCGGGTGAGGCAGCCTTCTCCCAAGGAGAGCCAAACGGTTCCTCACAGTAGGAGCAGCTGCAAACACCTCGCCTGGGGGTGCGGCGTCAAGGCCCATGATCCCGGGTCGAAGGCCACGAACAGGATGATATCCGCCAGAACCAGGGGTCTTTCCATGAGAAACATACCCGCACTGAACCCGCGCAGCGTCATCAGTGAGGTGCCAAGACATCCGTCTCTCCACACCCTGTCCCTCCAGGTGAGTAAAGGAACAGTGACGAGGGACGGAAGGAATGTATAAAAGAGCACTCTCCTCAAGAGTTAGCCAGTGCTCCTCGGTGAGGGTCAATGTGTCGGGATCCTCCACATGATCCCCGAACAGGAAATCCGGCTTCTTCAAAGCCTGAGTGGACGAAGCATCCGCGGTAAAAGGAGCATCGGTGATGAGTTGGCGTAAACAATGACGCCCTCCATCCCGTATCAAGCAACAAGATTCGTCTGAACGATCCCTGTCGAACTGCGGGAGCAGATCAATCGCCTGTCTAACAGAAGCCGAAGAGAAGACCTCACGGCTGCAACCGGTGTTCGCATGAGTAGGAAAGCTACCACCGGGAAAATCGACTGCAACAAAGCGAAGGGTCAGAATATCTATCTCATAAAGGCAAAATGAGATTGTTCACGGGATAATTGGCGAAGACGATTTCGAGTGCCCTACACCGGGAGGACGGTATACGTCATCACGTAAATCGCGTGATAACATACACCGACCTATAAGGTGTAAGGCAACACGAGATCGCCCCAATATACCCGAAGACTTGAATTGGCTAAGCAAAATAAGTCTGAAACCTTAACCCCCGCGGGAGGGGTATCGGTTCTTCCGTCATGACCCGCGAGAGGTCAATTCGGGATACAAAAAAGTATAAAATTCTCACCCCCGAAGAAAGAGGTCACTGGGGACGATGTCGTAGGAACCTCCTCCTCGCTATGCTGTGAGCGAGAGTGACCCCGGGAGGGTCGAGATCGACGAGGAGACATCACGAACCTGCAGTAAAAAGACAATACATCAGGTACGATATACAAACACGAAATATTGAAAAGGGAAATTAAGCACTTAAA
>BQKN01046621.1:592-14011 GCA_022839385.1 Asparagus kiusianus | reverse complement strand
GATAGCAATGATATCAATGAAGAAAGGCACAAATTTTCCCGCGAACAGTGAAATCATCAGTTTAGAATTCGGCAAAGAAATTTTGACACAGGGTGTCGAACAGGCCAAAATGGTTAGAAATCGTATGGACAACATCTCATGAAATCGTCGGTTTTGACATTTCTGACAACAGGCCGAAACAGAAGAAAATGGTCAAAATTCACGGGTTACAGCTCATAAAACCGTCGGTATTGAATTCGGCAAAGATTTCTGACGCCGAGTCGAAACAGACCGAAACTAATGAAATGTGTCAGAAACCATGGGTTATAGCTCACGAAATCGTGAAATATGCACTCCGCCTAATTGTTTGCACGTGGCCAAAAAGGGATGGAAATGGACAAATTTCGTGGGTTATAACTCACGAAATCTTGAAACTCCGCCGAGTCATTTGCCGATGGACGAAACCATCGAAGTTGGGGAAAAATCGTTGCCTATAGCTCATGAACTCATGAAATTCTAACAATGGATTATAACATGTGAAATCACGCCTAGGTTGAAACGGACCGAAGCGGTCGGAAAACCATGGGTTATAACCCATGAAATCGCGATATTTAAACTCCACCTAATTATTTGTTGTTGGGCCCAAACACACGAGATGGGTAAATAATCACCTGTTATAGCTCGTGAAATCATCGGTTTTGAATTCGGTAAAGATATTTTTTACACGGGGTATTGAACAAACCAAAATGGTCAGAAATCATACAGACAACAGCTCAAGAAATCGTCGGTTTTGACATTTCAGACACCCGGCTGAAATAGAAGAAAATGGTCAAAATTCATAGGTTACAGCTCATGAAATCGTCGGTTTTGAATACAGCAAAGATTTCTAGCACCAGGCCGAAAAGGGGTGGAAATGGACAAATTTCGTTGGTTATAACTCACAAAATCGTGAAACTCCACCGAGTCATTTGTCGTTGGACGAAACCGTCGAAGTTGGGGAAAAATCATTGTCTATAGCTCACAAACTCGTGAAATTCGAACAATGAGTTATAACACATGAAATCACGCTAAGGTTGAAACGGACCAAAGCGGTCGGAAAACTGTGGGTTATAACTTATGAAATCGCGATATTTGAACTCCGCCTTATTATTTGTTGTAGGGCCCAAACGCTTGAGATGGGTCAATAATCACGTGCTACAGCTCATAAAATCATCAGTTTTGAATTCGGCAAAGATATTTTTACACAGGGTGTCGAACTGACAAAAATGGTCAGAAATCGTATGGACAACAATTCATGAAATCATCTGTTTTGACATTTCCGACACCCGGCTGAAACAGATAAAAATGGTTAAAATTCGTGGGTTACAGCTCATGAAATCGTCAGTTTTGAATTCAGCAAAAATTTCTAGCGCCGGGTCAAAACAAACCAAAACTGACAAAATGTGTCAGAAACCATGGGTTATAAGCTCACAACATTGTGAAATATGCAGTCCGCCTAATTGTGGCCAGCGGGCCGAAAAGAGGTATAAATGGACAAATTTTGTGGGTTATAGTTCACGAAATCATGATATTTTACTCCGCCGAGTCATTTGTCGTCGGACGAAACCGTCGAAGTTGGGGAAAATCGCTGCCTATAGCTCACGAACTTGTGAAATTCGAACAATGGGTTATATCCTATGAAATTGCGCCCGGGTTGAAACAGACCGTAATGGTCGGAAAACCATGGGTTATAACCCATGAAATCACGATATTTGAACTCCGCCTAATTATTTTCTGCCGACCCCAAACGCACGAGATGGGTCAATAATCACGTGTTACAGACCGTGAAAACATCAGTTTTGAATTCGGTATAGTTATTTTTACATGAGGTGTCGAATAGACCAAAATGGTCAGAAATCGTACAGATAATAGACCGAAACTGACGAAATGTGTCAGAGACCATGGGTTATAGCTCACGAAATTACAAAATATGCACTCCACCTAATTGTTTGTACCGGGCCGAAAAGGGGTGGAAATGGACAAATTTCTTGGGTTATAGCTCGCGAAATCGCGATATTTGAACTCCGCCTAATTATTTGTTGTCGGGCCCAAACACACGAGATGGATCAATAATCATCATGTTATAGCTTATGAAATCATCAGTTTTGAATTCGTCAAAGATATTTTTTAACGGGCGTCAAACAAACCAAAATGGTCAGAATCGTACGGGTAATAGCTTATAAAATCGTCGGTTTTGACATTTACAACACCCGAACAAAACAGAAGAAAATGGCTAAAATTCACGGGTTACAGCTCATGAAATCGTCGGTTTTGAATTCAGCAAAGATTTTTGGCACCAGGTTGAAACAAAACGAAACTGACAAAATGTTTCAGAAACCATGGGTTATAGCTCACGAAATCGCAAAATATGCACTCCGCCTAATTGTTTCAATCGGCTCAAAAAGGGGTATAAATGGACAAATTTCGTTGGTTACAACTCACGAAATTGTGAAATTTTACTCCGCCAAGTCATTTGTCGTCGGATGAAACCGTCAAAGTTAGGTAAAAATCATTGCCTACAGCTCAGGAACTCATGAAATTTGAACAATGGGTTATAACACATGAAATTGCTCCCTGTTCGAAATGGACAGAAGCGATCAGAAAACCATGGGTTATAACCCATTAAATCGTGATATTTGAACTTCGCCTAATTATTTGTTGTCGGGGCCAAATGCACAAGATAGGTCAATAATCACGTGTTATAGCTCGTGAAATCATCGGTTTTGAATTCGGCAAAGATATTTTGAAACATGGTGTCGAACAGACCAAAATGGTCTGAAATCGTACGGACAACAGCTCATGAAATCGTCGGTTTTGACATTTCTGACACCTGGGCAAAACAGAAGAAAATGGTTAAAATTCACAGGTTACAGCTCATGAAATCATCAGTATTAAATTCGGCAAAGATTTCTGGCGCTGAATCAAAACGGACCAAAACTGACGAAATGTGTCAGAAACCATGGGTTATAGCTCACTAAATCGGGAAATATGCACTCCTCCTAATTGTTTGCACCTGGACGAAAAGGGATAGAAATGGACAAATTTTGTGGGTTATAACTCACGGAATCCTGAAACTCCACCAAGTCATTTGCCGATGGACGAAACCATCAAAGTTGGGGAAAATTATTGCCTATAGCTCATGAACTCATAAAATTCTAACAATGGGTTATAACTCGTGAAATCACGCCTGGGTTGAAACGGACCGAAGCGGTCGGAAAACCATGGGATATAACCCATGAAATCGCGATATTTGAACTCCACCTAATTATTTGTTGTTAGGCCCAAACGCACGAGATGGGTCAATAATTACCTGTTATAGCTCGTGAAATCATCAGTTTTTAATTCGGCAAAGATATTTTTTATACGGGGTATCGAACAGACCAAAATGGTCAGAAATCGTATGGACAACAACTCATGAAATCGTCTGTTTCGACATTTCCGACACCCTACCGAAACAGAAGAAAATGGTCAAAATTCATGGGTTACATCTTATGAAATCATCAGTTTTAGATTCGGCAAAGATTTTTGGCACCGGGTCAAAACAAACCGAAACTGACAAAATGTGTCAGAAACCATGGATTATAGCTTAGAAAATTGCGAAATACGCACTCCGCCTAATTGTTTCCATCGGGCCAAAAAGAGGTATAAATGTACAAAATTCGGGGTTATAGCTCACGAAATCGTGAAAATTTACTCTACCAAGACATTTGCCGTCGGACAAAACCGTCGAAGTTGGGGGAAAATCATCGCCTATAGCTCATTCAAACAATGGGTTATAATACATGAAATCACGCCAAAGTTGAAACGGACCAAAGCGGTCGGAAAACTATGGGTTATAACCCATGAAATCGTGATATTTGAACTCCACCAAATTATTTGTTGTAGGACCCAAATGCATGAGATAGGTCAATAATCACGTGTTATAGATCATGAAATCATCGGTTTTAAATTCTGCAAAGATTTTTTTAAACGGGACGTTGAACAGACCAAAATGGTCAGAAATCGTACAGATAATAGTTTATGAAATCGTCGGTTTTGACATTTTCGACACCCGGCCGAAATAGAAGAAAATGGTCAAAATTCACGGGTTGCAGTTCATGAAATCATCGGTTTTGAATTCAGCAAAGATTTCTGGCTCCGGGTTGAAACAAATCAAAACTGACAAAATGTGTAAGAAACCATGGGCTATAGCTCACGAAATCGGGTAATATGCACTCTGCCTAATTGTTTCCATCGGGCCAAAAAGGGGTGTAAATGGACAAATTTTGTAGGTTATAGCTCACGAAATTGTGAAATTTTACTCCGCCGAGTCATTTGCTGTCGGATGAAACCGTCAAAGTTGGGGAAAAATTGTTGCCTATAGCTCAGGAACTCGTGAAATTTGAACAATGGGTTATAACCCATAAAATGGTTCCCTGGTCAAAACGGACAAAAGTGATAAAAAAAACCATGGGTTATAACCCATGAAATCGCGATATTTGAACTCCACCTAATTATTTGTTGTCGGGACCAAATGCACGAGATGGGTCAATAATCACGTGTTATAGCTCGTGAAATCATCGGTTTTGAATTCGGCAAGGATATTTTGACACGGGGTGTCGAACAGACCAAAATGGTCAGAAATCGTAAGGACAACATCTCGTGAAATCATCGGTTTCGACATTTCAGACACCCGACCAAAACAGAAGAAAATGGTCAAAATTCACGGGTTATAGCTCATAAAATCGTCGGTATTGAATTCGGCAAAGATTTCTGGCGCCGAGTTGAAACGGATAGAAACTGACGAAATGTGTCATGAACCATAGGTTATAGCTCACGAAATTGAGAAATATGCACTCCGCCTAATTGTTTTTACCAGGCCGAAAAGGGGTGGAAATGGACAAATTTCGTGGGTTATAGCGCACGAAATCGTGAAACTCCGTCGAGTCATTTGCCGTGGGACGAAACCGTTGAAGTTAGGGAAAAATTGTTGCCTATAGCTCACGAACTTGAGAAATTCGAACAATGTGTTATAACACATGAAATCACACCTGGGTTGAAACGGGTCAGAAAACCATGGGTTATAACCCATGAAATCGAGATATTTGAACTCCACCTAATTATTTTTTGTTGGATCAAACGCACGAGATGGGTCAACAATCCCATGTTATAGCTCAAGAAATCATCCGTTTTGAATTTGGCAAAGATATTTTTACACGGGGCGTCGAACAGACTAAAATGGTCAGAAATCATATAGACAACTGCTCATTAAATCGTCGGTTTTGACATTTAAGACACCCGAACAAAACAAAAGAAAATGATCAAAATTCATGGGTTACAACTCATAAAATTAACGGTTTTGGATTCGGCAAAGATTTCTGGCACAAGGTCAAAACAAACCAAAACTGACAAAATGTGTCAGAAACCATGGGTTATAGCTCACAAAATTAGAAAATATGCACTCTTCCAAATTGTTTCCATCAGGCCGAAAAGGGCTGTAAATGGAAAAATTTTGTGGGTTATAGCTCACGAAATCATGAAATTTTACTCAGTCGAGTCATTTGTCGGCGGACGAAACCGTCGAAGTTGGGGAAAAATCGTTGCCTATAGCTCACGAACTTGTGAAATTCGAATAATGGGCTATAACACATGAAATCACACCTAGGTTGAAAAGGACCGAGGCGGTTGGAAAACCATAGGTTATAAGCCATGAAATTGTGATATTTGAACTCCGCCTAATTATTTGTTGTTGGGCTCAAACGCACGAGATGAGTCAATAATGACGTGTCATAGCTCATGAAATCATCGGTTTTGAATTCGGCAAAGATATTTTTTACACAGGGTGTCAAACTAACCAAAATGGTAAGAAATCGTATGGACAAGAGATCATAAAATCGTCGGTTTCGACATTTCAGCACCCGGCCGAAACAGAAGAAAATGGTCAAAATTAATAGGTTACAGCTCATGAAATCGTTGGTTTTGAATTCAGCAAAAATTTCTGGCACCGGTTTGAAACAAATCAAAACTGACAAAATGTGTCAGAAACCAAGCTCATGCAATCGCGAAATATGCAATCCGCCTAATTGTTTGCATCGGACCAAAAAAAGGGTGTAAATGGGCAAATTTTGTGGGTTATGGCTCACGAAATTGTGAAATTTTACTCCGCCGAGTCATTTGCCGTCGGATGAAACCGTCGAAGTTGGGGAAAAATCGTTGCCTATAGCTCATGAACTCATGTAATTTGAACAATGGGTTATAACCCACGAAATTGCTCCCTGGTCGAAACGAATAAAAGCGATCAGAAAACCATGGGTTATAACCCATGAAATCGCGATATTTGAACTCTGCCTAATTATATGCTGTCGGACCAAATGCACGAGATGGCTCAATAATCACATGTTATATCTTGTGAAATCATCGGTTTTGAATTCAGCAAAGATATTTTTACATGAGGCGTCGAACAAACCAAAATGGTCAGAAAATCGTATAGACAACATCTAATGAAATCCTCTGTTTTGATATTTTCGACACCCAACCGAGCAGAAGAAAATGGTCAAAATTCATGGGTTACAGCTCATGAAATCTTCGGTTTTGGACTCGGCAAAGATTTCTACCGCCAAGTAAAAACAAACCGAAACTGACAAAATGTCTCAGAAACCATGGGTTATAGCTCAAAAAATTGTGAAATATGCACTCCGCCTAATTGTTTCCATCAGGCTGAAAAGGGATGTAAATGAACAAATTTTGTGGGTTATAGCTCATGAAATCGTGAAATTTTACTCCGTCGAGTCATTTGCCGTCGGACGTAACCGTCGAAGTTGGGGAACAATCGTTGCCTATATAGCTCACGAACTCATGAAATTTGAACAATGGGTTATAACCCATGAAATTGCTCCCTAGTTGAAATGGATAGAAGCGATTAGAAAACCATGGGTTATAACCCATAAAATCGTGATATTTGAACTCCGCCTAATTATTTCCTGTCGGGACAAAATGCAAGAGAAGGTCAATAAATCATGTGTTTTAGCTAGTGAAATCATCGGTTTTGAATTCGGCAAAGATATTATTTACATAGGGTGTCGAACTGACCAAAATTGTCAGAAATCGTATGGACAACAGCTCATGAAATTGTCGGTTTTGACATTTTTGACACCCGGCTAAAACAGAAGAAAATGGTCAAAATTAAAGGTTTACAATTCATGAAATCGTCGGTTTTTAATTCAGCAAAGATTTTTGGCGCCGGGTTGAAACAAATCAAAACTGACAAAATGTGTCAGAAACCATGGGTTATAGCTCGCGAAATATTTACTCCGCCTAATTGTTTGCATCAGGACAAAAAAGGGGTGTAAATGGACAAATTTTGTGGGTTATAGCTCACAAAATTATGAAATTTTACTCCACCAAGTCATTTGCCATCCAATGAAACCATCGAAGTTAGGGAAAAATTGTTGCCTAAAGCTCATGAACTCATGAAATTTGAACAATGGGTTATAATCCACGAAATTGCTCCCTGGTCATAACGGACAGAAGCGATCAGAAAACCATGGGTTATAACCCATGAAATCGTGATATTTGAACTTCGCCTAATTATTTTCTATTGGGACAAAATGCACGAGATGGGTCAATAATCACGTGTTATAGCTCGTGAAATCATTGGTTTTAAATTCGGCAAAGATATTTTGATACGGGGTGTCGAACAGACTAAAATGGTGAGAAATCATACGGACAACAACTCATGAAATCACTGGTTTTGACATTTCTGACACCCGGCCAAAACATAAGAAAATGATCAAAATTCACGGGTTACAGTTCACAAAATCATCGGTATTGGATTCGGCAAAGATTTCTAGTGCCGAGTTGAAATGGACTGAAACTGACGAAATGTGTCAGAAAACATGGGTTATAGCTCACGAAATCGTGAAATATGCACTCCACCTAATTGTTTGCACCAGGACGAAAAGGGGTGGAAATGGACAAATTTCGTGGGTTATAGCTCACGATATCGTGAAACTCCGCCGATTCATTTGCCATTGGAAGAAACCATTGAAGTTGAGGAAAAATCATTGCCTATAGCTCACGAACTTGTGAAATTCAAACAATGGGTTAAAACACATGAAATCAAGACTTGGTTGAAACGGACCGAAACGGTCGGAAAACATAGGTTATAACCCATAAAATCGCGATATTTGAACTCCGTTTAATTATTTGTTGTTGGGCCCAAATGCACGAGATGGATCAATAATCACGTGTTATAGCTCATGAAATCATCGGTTTAGAATTCGGCAAAGAAATTTTTACACGGGGCATCGAACAGACTAAAATGGTCAGAAATCGTATGGACAACAACTCATGAAATCATCTGTTTTGACATTTTGGACATCCGACCGAAAAAGAAGAAAATGGTCAAAGTTCATGGGTTACAGCTCATGAAATCATCGGTTTTGGATTCGACAAAGACTTCTGGCACCGGGTCAAAACAAACCGAAACTGACAAAATGTGTCAGAAACCATGGGTCATAGCTCACAAAATTGCGACATATGCACTTTGCCTAATTGTTTCCATCGGGCCAAAAAAGGGTGTAGATTAACAAATTTTGTGGGTTATAGCTCACGAAATCGTGAAATTTTACTGCACCGAGTCATTTGCCGTCGGAAGAAACCGTCGAAGTTGGGGAAAATTTGTTGCTTATAGCTCGTGAACTTGTGAAATTCGAACAATGGGTTATAACCCATGAAATCACGCCCGTGTTGAAATAGTCCAAAACGGTCAGAAAACCAAGGGTTATTACCCACGAAACCACAATATTTGAAATCCGCCTAATTATTTTTTGTCGGCCCCAAACACACGAGATGGGTCAATAATCACATGTTATAGCTCGTGAAATCATCGGTTTTGAATTCGGCAAAGCTTTTTTTACACGAGGCGTCGAACAGACCAAAACGGTCCGAAATCGTACGAACAATATCTCATAAAATCGCCGATTTCGACATTTCGGACACCCAGCTGAAACAAAAGAAAATGGGAAAAATTAATGGGTTACAACTAATGAAATTGTAGGTATTGGATTCGGCAAAGATTTTTGGTGCCGAGTTGAAACGGACCGAAACTGACGAAATGTGTCATAAACCATGGGTTATAGCACACGAAAATATATAATATGCACTCTACCTAATTGTTTGTATCGGGCCGAAAAGGGGTGGAAATGGACAAATTTCTTGGGTTATAGATTGCGAAATCGTGAAACTCCGCCGAGTCATTTGCCGTCAGAAGAAACCGTCGAAGTTGGGTTAAATCGTTGCCTATAGCTCACGAACTCATGAAATTCGAACAATGGGTTATAATATATGAAATCACGCCAGGGTTGAAATGGACCGAAGTGCTCGGAAAACAATAGGTTATTACCCATGAAATCGTGATATTTGAACTCCGCCTAATTATTTGATGTCGGGCCAAAACACACGAGATGGATCAATAATCACCGTGTTATAGTTCATGAAATCATTAGTTTTGAATTCGACAAAGATATTTTTAAACGGGGCGTCGAACAGACCAAAATGGTCAGAATCGTACGAATAATAGCTTATGAAATCGTCGGTTTTGACATTTCCAACACCCGACCGAAACAGAAGAAAATGGTCAAAATTCACGGGTTACAGCTCATGAAATCGTCAGTTTTGAATTCAACAAAGATTTTTGGCGCCGGGTTGAAACAAATCGAAACTAACAAAATATGTCAGAAACCATGAGTTATAGCTCACGAAATTGTGAAATATGCACCCCTGGTAATTGTTTTCATCGGGCCGAAAAGGGGTGTAAATGGACAAATTTTGTGGGTTATTGCTCAAGAAATTGTGAAATTTTACACCGCCGAGTCATTTGTCGTCGAATAAAACCGTCCTAGTTTGGTAAAATTTGTTGCCTATAGCTCAGGAACTCGTGAAATTTGAACAATGGGTTATAACCCATGAAATTTCTCCCTAGTCGAAACGGACAAAAGCAATTAGAAAACCATGGGTTATGACCCATGAAATCTCGATATTTAAACTCCACCTAATTATTTGCTGTCGGGACCAAATGCATGAAATGGGTCAATAATCACGTGTTATAGCTCGTGAAATCAACGGTTTTGAATTCGGCAAAGATATTTTGACACAGGGTGTCGAACAGACTAAAATGGTCAGAAATTGTATGGACAATAGCTTTTGAAATCGTCGGTTTTGACATTTCTGACACATGGTCAAAACAGAAGAAAATTTTCAAAATTCACGGGTTACAGCTCATGGAATCGTTGGTATTGAATTCGGCAAAGATTTCTAGCACCGAGTCGAAACGGACCGAAACTGACGAAATGTGTCAGAAACCATAGGTTATAGCTAACGAAATCGAGAAATATGCACTCCGCTTAATTGTTTGCACCTGGCCGAAAAGGGGTGGAAATGGACAAATTTCATGGGTTATAACTCACAAAATCGTGAAACTCTGCTGAGTCATTTGCCGTTGGACGAAACCGTCGAAGTTGGGGAAAAATCGTTGCCTATAGCTCAAGAACTCGTGAAATTCGAACAATGGGTTATAACATGAAATCATGCCTTAGTTGAAACGGACCGAAGCGGTTGGAAACCTTGGGTTATAACCCAAGAAATCGCGATATTTGAACTCCGCCTAATTATTTGTTGTTGGGCCTAAACGCAAGAGATGGTTCAATAATCACGTGTTATAGCTCATGAAATCATCAGTTTTGAATTCGGCAAAGATATTTTTACACGGGGCGTCGAACAGACCAAAATAGTCAGAAATTATATGGACAACAACTCATGAAATCGTCTGTTTCGACATTTTCGACACATGGCCAAAACAAAAGAAAATGGTCAAAATTCGTGGCTTACGAATTCAACAAAGATTTCTGGCACCGGGTCAAAAAAACCGAAATTGACAAAATGTGTCAGAAACCATGGGTTATAGTGTAGGCTGTCTAAAAATCAAAATAGATAGCTGATCCCCATCAAACACCGATGATGGAACTTACAATCTGACGACTTCCAGAAGGCTACAATTTGAAGACTTTCACGTAGATCAATGAAGGTTACAATCTGACGACCTTCACAACAATTGATGAAAGCTCTAATCAACAACCTTCACAATCAACATCGGGAGTTACAATCTGACGACTCTCACATATCAGAGAGCTAAAGCAAAGATTACAAAATGACGATCTTTGCAACGCTTCAACAGAAAGAGACTACAAATCGACGGTCTCTTTAAATCAAGCTGCGGAAGTCCTCCCCGCACACCAGCATCAAGACGCACCGCGTTCATAGCCACGAACGCAGCTCCAACCGCTGCCCAACGCAGCTCCAACCGCTACCCAACGCAGCTCCTACCGCTGCCCAACGCAGCTCCAACCGATGCTCAACGCAGTTCCAAGCAATGCTCAATGCAGCTCCAATCGCTGCCCAACGCAGCTCTATACCGCTGCCAAACGCAGCTTCACTCGCTGCCAGACGCGGCTCTAATCACCGCCAGACACAGCTTCCAAATTTCTGCAAACGCAGCTCAGACGCAGCTGCCATCCGCTGCCAAACGCAGCTTCCAAGCTGCCAAACGCAGCTTCCAAGCTGCCAAACGCAGCTTCTAACCAGACAAACGCAGCTTCCAACCAGACGCTGCGTCCGAGCTTCCAGACGCTGCGTTTAAATGCAGAATTCATGCCAGAACGCGGATTTTGCGTTTGACTCGTTCAAACACGAACTGAACGGTTTCAAAACCGTTTCCCACGATCTGAGGGGATCTTTCATCTTTTTCGGATCTGGGACTTGGCAGCAAAGGGAGAGATCGGCATTCATCCTTTGGAGCTTTGGAGATCAGCAACAAGAGTGTTCTTCATCCTTGGCTTGAGAACCGATTCTCGGTTCAAATCAACTCTTTTTCAAGAGTTTCCAACTCATTCAGAGTTATCAACTCGTCCAGAGTTTCAAACTTGCCACGCAAGTCCTCCACAACGTCAAATCGTGAGGAGGAGATATCGTTCCAGTGAATCAAGACATTCGGATCGTCAACGAGAAGCAAACTCGACGCGATCATTCGAGGGAGGCATCTCATCGCCACCGTGAAGAACCCAGAATTAAACAAAGGGGAGAATCCAGATCAATTCTCTTCTCTTTTGTAACCAGGAAATCCAATTGTAATCGAGAGTTGAGAGATTTGTAATCATTCTTTTTCTAAGCAGTTAGAGAGAATAAATCAAATACGATTCTTTCATTATTTTCTTATTGCAAATTTTCCACAAACAAAAGATGGCGACTCCGTTGGGGACTAGCTTCTCGGATGAAGAAGTGGTGGCGCAATCCGACGTTCATCTCACTGGAACAATGGTCGAAACTCTCGTGGTAGAGTTTGATCAAGCCAAGTTTGAGGAGGCCCTTGCCTTCGGATCCCTTAGCCCCAAGGCTATGCGCAAGGTCCGCAAGATCTCCAAGAAGTCTAAAGCTCCAATCTCTGCCGAACCGCCGAAGGAAGTCCTCTCCTTTGGATTAGATTGCTTGAACAGCCCCTCCTCCGAAGGAGTGGGCTCAGCTTCGGCCAAACTCATCCACCGAGTTGAAGGTGTTGCTGTCAAAGCCCTGAAGCAGGCTCAGAAGAATGCCGCTCGACGCAGGAGGAGATCCCTACAACGAGCACATCTCCGTGAATGCCGATCTTCAAGCCAACACGAGCTTCGTGTTTGTGAGCCTAAACGCGACCATATGCTCTGCGTTTCTGCTTCAGAACGCAAGCCTCGCGTCTATGAGCCCAAACATAGGCTCTGTGTGAATAAGATTGAACGCAGCCCTAAATGGTGCGTTATACAATCGAAACGCAAAGCTCAGGCATGCATTACTGAGCCAGAACGCAACCCTCAAGGGAGCGTTACAAAACAAAAACGCAGGTCTCCAGACCGCATTAACCATCCTGAACGCAGTCCTCATCAAAGCATTCCAGAATCCAAATGCGGACATCAGACATGCGTTCGGGTAAGGAAACCCAATATAGAACCTGGTGTATACCGTGCAGCGAGACCCCCCGAATACTCTGCGTAGCGTGAGTAGATTGAGGGGCGGATGTCAAAAGTCCATGGATTCAAGGCATCTCAACCAGATCTATGTTCATCAGGAGCCAGTCCCGTCCAATCATAGACTGGGGGTTCCAATTCAAACCTCACGATCAGTGAGTAATTCTTCTCGAGTCTTTGCAACAGATTTGAGAGAGTTCATATCGAGAGAAAGACTGATGCAACAAGTCATTCCTACGGTCCTCTCGGGATGTCAATGCTGCTCATATGCGGCCAAACTGTTCGACCAATTTACGAACGTTGCTTTGCCTAACCAACAACGATGTTCTCACATGAAGAAATCTCCAGAGACCGAATATCCTGGGGTCACTAT
>BQKN01046609.1:2876-14992 GCA_022839385.1 Asparagus kiusianus | reverse complement strand
GAGTTAAGAACTCTATGAAAGAGTTAATTTCAGAAAGGATATTCAATTCTTTTTAATTGAAATATGCTAAACAGCCAATCTTAGAGTTCCTCAACCGAAATGGTTTAAAAGCCAAGCCAAAAAGCTCTCCAAAAGCCTTAACAAAATGCCTTAATCAAGCTCCAACCAAGTTAACCTTTTATCAGCTATAAAAATATAGCTATTTATAAGGTTTAAGGGGTGTAACTGACCCATTAAATCATTCCATAATGGGGTTTTAATACCCGCATTACGTGCAAAAAGGTTTTGGAACCGTTCAAAACGTGTTTGAATCAATCAAACGGGGTCAAACACGAGGTTTGCGTTCTGGAACGACCCTCGCGTTTAGCTTATGAAATGCAAAGATGAGCTTGGCGTTTAGAGCTTGAAACGCAGAGGTGAGCTTCGTGTTTGGAACTCAAAACGTGAGGGTGGACCCTTGTACTTGGCTTTGAAGAGATTGTTAATTAATCTCTTTCTTCGAGTGTTGCAAGGATTGTCATCTTGTAATCCTTACATTTGACTCTTTGAAATGTGAGAGTCGTCAATTGGTAACTCTCGTATGTTGTCGTGAAGTTCATCAAATTGTAACTGTAGGTGTCAAAAATTTCCTATAGATCCTAAATACAACTTAAGACAGTGAGAAAATGAAGAACGTCATCATCTAAGTCAGGGACCTAAGGCAAGAGGAAGTAAAGAAAAAAATCAAAACAACGTAAGAGAAGACTTGGAGCTGTCTTGTAGTTGGTGAGACAGTCTTCACTGTCTCGTCAACTGCGAGGTAGCTTCCTAAGTTTTCTGACGATTTTGTTGAGTTTTGCGAGGACCACGTAGCTCTATAGCTGCTTGAAAATGTTCATTAACATTAATGGATGGTTACATTCTGGAAATATGCCCACTACCCACGAAATTGTGGCATTCAATGCAATTTAAGCTAGTGGGGGACGGTTACAAAAAGCTAAAAACTGCCTCCTTTAGTGGAGACAGTGGACACTTTCTCGCCCAAAGGAGACAGTGGACACTGTCTCGCCCAAAGAAAACAATGACCACCAGTTATTTTGACTACTATTTGATGGTTATGGCTTCCAATGACTATAAATACCCACCTACACACATGTGCACAGTACCAAGGAAGGTATTGGAGAGCAGAGAGTAGAACAAAATTGGCATTTGGCGAACTTTGAGAGCAAAAGAGAGATCCTCATCCACTTTCAAGCATTCTAAAGAGCCTTCTCGATGTTTCCTTGAGTTCAAGATTTGACTTGTTCTTAAGAAGAGTATTTATCTTACTTCGCTAATGTAGAACCCCGTATTTTGTTAGAAGTATATGTGACTTATTTGTGTATAAATAATTCTATTTATGATAAATGACTTGAGATCATAGAGATACTTGCTAACAAGCTGTTAGTCATGTATGAGTGTGGTTTCATAGAGTTTGGTGCATTGGTGATAATCACATTTTATTGCAATTTTATACCCTCATTATCTATTTTATATGAATAAATATATCACTAATAATTATTTTTATCTTTTAATTGTAGGTTAATAAAGAATAAATCTCAAACTCCCATCTCTCAACAAAAACCCATTGTTTAAATGAAGAAATGAAGTAAAGAAGCACATTAGAAAATTAATTTCCAAATTATCCAAAAGCCCAAGCTTAGAAGAAGGATTAAAGACCAAGAAATGCCAAAGCCAAAACCAAAATAAATGCATGAAGAAATCAAGAAGCCCAAAAGCCCAAGATGCCAAAAGCCCAACACAAGAGGATCTGCGGACAGCACAATGGAGAAGGGCTGACATCGATGCCAGCATCCATGGGGGCATCTGTAGGCATCAAAAAAAATTGCCGATAGGTCCCCGCACACAGCTCAGTGTTAACGAAGCGACGATTGAACGTCACTACCCGGTTCACAAGAGTTCAAATGACGTCGGTGAGCGCCTAAAGTGAACCGACGAACTGCGTGAGCCAACAAATCTCAGAACAACGGGGACACGGACTGACCGAAAACCCCGTGGTCACTGCAAATGGACCAACACCCTCTCGGTTCCCGTTGGTCCCACTGATAATCCAACCAATGGGATCTACAAAGCTCTTCGTCAGAATTCTAACGCATCCGAAAGCACTCAAATCCGAGTTCGGATGAAAAGTCAACGGCGGATCAACGGCGGAACACCCGGCAGCACCTCAGACCAGACTGAGGCACCATGGGATATCTCGGCAAGCTCGAAACACCCGAGGGGTGTCTTGGCAAAGTCAAGACACCCCAGGGGTGTCTTGGCCAAGCCGAGACACCCTAGGGTGTCTCGGCTTGGCCGAGACACCCAAGGGGCCGAGACACCCCAAGGGGGGTGTCTCGGCCATGGCCGAGACACCCCAAGGGGTGTCTCGGCTATGGCCAGCCGAGACACCCCCTTAGGGGTGTCCTCACATGGCCGTGGTCCCCTCTCTTTTTGATGGCAGCCCACATGGTCCCCCCAAAGGGTGTCTTGGCCTCCTTTTACGGCGAAATGCTTTTTGGGGTGTCTCAAAGGTTGTTACACGGCGAAACGCTTTTACGACGAAATGCTTTTACGGCGAAATGCTTTTTGGGGTGTCTCAAAAGTTGTTACACGACGAAACGCTTTTACGATGAAATGTTTTTACGGCAAAACTCTTTTTGGGCAGCCCCCTAGGCCTCCTTGGTGGCCTATAAATAGACCCCTTGGGTCTCCATTCTCTTGGCCTTGGTTTTGGGAGAGAAATTTCTGATCTTGAGCATTAGCCTTTGAGATCTGAAATTTCGGAGAGGAGCGGCGAAGTCCTGCTGGAGTGAGGAGTCGGAGTTTTCAAGAGAGCGGCGAAGCCCTGCCGGATCAAGGAGTCTCCTTCTTCATTCTTCACCCCCTTCTCTTTTCCCTTAGTGTTGCCCTATAGCGGTGATACTAAGAAGAGCGAATATCTCGATCATCCGAGATAGGAGCTGTTGGTTTCCATATCCCCTCGAGGATAGACGAAACTCTGCCGGATTTTCCCGGAACGGATCTTGATCGATCGGCGGTCCACGGATATCTACATCCCCGTCACAGGCCAAAGACCCACGCAAGCAAGCACCGATAAACGGGACTTGCGTTTATTTTCGAGAGGGTTGTAATCTTTGTTTTCATTTTGTTTGTAACAGATTTCAAATTAATGAAAACAGCAACTTTCGACGAAAACAAGCTGGCGACCACAGTGGGAGCCAACGATCTCGCCGCCGAGATCGTCGTGACGCAACCGGCCTTCAAGATCCGGGTGAATGAAGAGATCGAATACGAGTTCGATCAGAAGAAGTTTGAAGAGTACCTCTCTTCCTCCTCCTCCAGATCTGCCTCCCCGAACCGGCACAAGAAGACATCCTCTTCCAAGAACATTCGTGGGACGTCCAGCTCCAAGACCCAAGAGCCCGTTGCCGCCGCTGCCTTCGCACCACGCAACAACCCCGAGCCGTTCAACATGGTCAAAGCAGCAAATCCGGCTCTCCCATCAACCTCAAAGGCGGTGGATGATGCAACTCCAGCCCCGTCAAAGAGGGCGCTCCAGAGACGTCGCCAACGCCTCGCCCAACAACTCGCCAAGGCCAAGGAGTCAAAAGATGGAGTGCGATATGCAGAGGACTTGAAGTCGAGGCAGCGACAAGAGCAACGGCAAGCAATCAACCTCCCCTCCAAAACAGAAACGAACGAATGGGTTCGTGTGAAAAGGAACCGCTCTACTCTTGAGGAGCGCATCAGGAAGCGTAAGGCATTGCTTGCGCATGCCCGAGCCCTGCTGCAAAAGGCGGAGGGAATACAGAAAGAGGAAGTGGCCAAAAGGCCATCCACGAGCAAATGGGTGTGGTTGCCAAAGCCGAAACCAACGTCTCAAACACAAAAGGGTGGAGTTGCTGCCCGAGTTTTGCCAACACCAGCACCTTCAACCAAGATGGGTGGAGTCATCACCCGAAATTCATCCAAATCAAAGCCTGTTCCTCCGGCACCCTCAACGGAGCAAGGTAAAAACGGGGATCATTCAAGATCCTAAGTTCCTTTGATGGGTCGCCTCGGTCCTCTACCAGAGAACCAAGGAAGAGTACCCATCAAAGAACGATTGGGACCATTGAAAGGTCCCCAAGTTGCAAATCACACCAGGGGTAGTATTAATCTCCCCAAGAAAGATGACAAAGGGAAATCCCCTATCACCGACCGCATTGGTTTGCGAGTCGAAATACAAGAGCCCGTTCATTTTCTACGCTCACAAAAGCGTAAAATTGAACGGGCCACTATTGATAAATCTAACCAAGTGTTGCATTCCCGAAGGGAGGCGCACTCATCTGAGGATGAGAGTGCTATATCGGGGAACACATACCAACACTCTGTAGGTTGCTCCAGCTACAAAGCTGATGAGTTGTACTACAGAGCTGGGGGTATGGAAAAGCCCCGAAAAAGATGTATGCAGGATATGGAGCCCCGATGCCCATGTGCCAACATCATTAAGGCAGTACTGTCCGAATGTTGTTGTAGCAGTCCTCCAAGAAGAATTTCGGTGTTCGAAAGACTCTCTAAGCCGAGGCATTTCCACAAGAAGAAATTGCTCCGCCGAGAAGACGAGTATCCAAGAGTGTCGGTTAACATGACCGGCAGGGGAAATTCAACACAACCCTTCAGCATAGAACAGCTTGCCGAGATATCCCGGTGCATGACACGGTTGCGGCCCGGAACCAGTGGCCAAAAGAACTACCAAAGGGTACCAATTGGGCTCTCATTAGAAGAAGAAGAGTCAGAGGCTGATTCGGACTCTTGCTCGGCGGTGGCATCCGATGACACAGCCTCGAGTGCGGGCCAACCTTACAAATCGCTCATGATCAGTGCTGAACAAGTGTCCAAGATACTTGAAGAAGCCCTGGCCAAGCAGAAAGAGAGCTTCAAATTCGAAATGGAGATGACCCTGCAGCGAATGAGGGAGATGCACGACCAACAGATTGCGGCACTGACAGTCCACCAAGGAGAGCCAAATCGACGCAATCCAGAAGAGAATGAACGGGAGGCAGATAATATCAATATCCCTCCTGTCAACACTAACAATGGGGGTGGTCCCACAGAAGATAATGCCAAAGAGGACCACGTCACCTCTCCCAGAAGCCACTCAAAGGCCGAGACGAGCGATGACAAGAAGATGAAGGACCTGGAGAGCAAAATCAACGCCTTGATGAGTGCTCAAGAGGTAAAAAGATCCGGTATACCCTGCCCATATCCAAGGGAGTGGGAATCGATCCCATATCCGGCAAAGTTTAATCTAATTAACTTTACGCCGTTTGATGGGAAGGGTTCCCCTACCCAACACTTAATCTATTTCAAGTCTCATTTAGGAATTATTTCCGGAAATGAGCCCCTCATGGTGCGGTCATTCGTCGGCACTCTTCGCGGAGCTGCCTTCGATTGGTATCGCCGTCTCAAGCCCGGAAGTATCAACGGCTGGGATGACATGGAGGACATGTTCTTAACCAATTTCTTTGATGATGACACTGAGGTTTCAATCGGCACGCTGTTCGATGAAAAGCAAAAGAACGGCGAGACGGTTGAAAACTTCGTGAAGAGGTTCCGGAACAAGGCTATGAATTGCAGGGATCCGGTTAGCGAAGATTTCATTCTTGAGACTTGCCACAACAACCTCACGCTCGACATCCTCGAGGCCATGGGAATGGCACCGCCGAAGACCTGGAAGGACCTTAAGGAACGCGGAGAAAGAGCCGAGCGATTCCTCAAAAGGAAAAAGGTTGAAAGAGGCCAAATACCAAACAATGTCCCACAACAGAGGAACTTTACCCCTAAGGGTAAGGGGAAAGCACAAGCAAATGCGGTAGATGCGAATCAAGTGTTTGAGGTGCAAGCACAGCCGCAGCAGCCACAGCAGCAGCAACAGAGGGCGCCTCAACAACCCAGGTGGCAGCAACAGCCCCAGAAGCAAAAGGTTGGGGAGCCGAGGTTCCCAAAAGTCTACTCATTCAAAGAGGATGAAATCCCTGGTATCTTCAAGTACTTGGTCGAGAACAATAAGATCAAGCTGCCGCCGATTCAGGATCAAGAAGATGCCAAGAGGGTCAATGATCCGAAATACTGCGCATTCCACCGAGCGGTGCACCATCCTACCAAGGTATGCTACGCTCTCAAAGATAAGATTCAGGCCCTAATCGATGTTGGGGTTATTACTATGAAGCAGCCCAAAGAGAAGAAGGTGGGCGTAAACACCGTATCCATTAGCTTTGGATCTGTTCCCTCGAGTTGGTTCCAACACGAGTCGGTGATCAAAGCGGCGGTAAAGACGGTGAATGATGATCCACACCAGCAGCGTCAGAAAGGGCTTGTGCCGCACACAGCCCCAAATGGCGAGATCTTGTGGGTTCATCCGGACTTGATCGCAGATGAACAGTGGGCCGGGACCTCTTCCACAAAGAACAAGAAGAAGTCGAAGAGGAAGGGCAAATCTTGTCACGGAGCCTCTGCTATACCGGGGGTGGATGACGACAGAATTCCAACCTTCCCGCTTTCTGAAGACGAGCAGGAAGCCTTTGCAACTCGAAGCGGGAACGAATATCACTTCAAGTATCCGGATGCCTCCAAGCAGTTGGGTACCAAAACACCACCTTCTAAGACGCTGTCAGAACTAGGGATTGCAGCAATTCCCCCAACACCAGCAACTACGGAGAGAATCCCACAGAAGGATAAGGGAAAAGAGCCTCTACGTCAAGAAGTTCAGAACCCGAGGCAGTCTCGATTCAATCATCCGATTGGGTGAGACAAACCGGGGAATACGAGCTCTCAGCCCCAGTTCGACATTATGGCGCAATTGGCCAACATCCCGGCCCGAGTAACTCTATATGAGTTGCTGCGGTTGTCAAAGGATACACGGAAAGCGCTACAAGAAGCCTTGAGTGATTCGGAAGCCTTCTTGACTCGCATCAAACCATCTCCTGAAGAACCGGAGTCCTCAGCTCAACAATGCAATTTGGCGGCTCATCACTTTCCCTGCATCTCCTTCACCAAGGAAGATATGCAGACGAAGAACTCAAATCATGATAGGCCCCTGTATTTCACCGGGCATATTGGCTCCAGCGTTGTCAACCGGATCCAAGTCGATCCGGGTTCCGCTGTTAGCATCATGCCATTCCGATTGATGCATCATCTCGGAATCCCGACTAGCAAATTAGCATCCACTGGCACGACGATTTACGGATTCAACACCAGCGGGTCCAAACCCTTAGGAAAGATCCGAATCAAATGCCAGATTGGGGATTTGAAGTCGGAAGTAACATGCTATGTGATTGACGCGGAAACTTCCTATAATTTACTGTTGGGTCGACCTTGGATCCACGGTAACCTTATAGTCCCGTCAACTCTGCATCAATGCCTCAAATATGTGGGCACAGATAATGAGGTCAAGACGGTGGTCGCGGATAAGCAACCGTTCAAGGGATTGGAGAATTATTTCACCGATTCCCTTTTATACGGCGCTGAATCCGATACTGAACCATCGGCCCAAGGAACGGACAGTGATGATGAAGCTGATACCGAACCAGGGTTTGATTATGATGGCGGTTTTGTTTTAAACGACATTGTACCCATTGTAATCAATCTTGACGATGATGAATCATCGGAAGATAGTTGTAATTGGCAACTTGCCGAAGAACTATCAATAAACGATGATTTAGAGTACTCGACGGGTCTCGATGATATCACTAACGAACTCTATGCTAACCCTGATTTGTATATGCCTCTTCAATCATTTTGTTTGACGAAGAAGCAGGTACACGACCCTTGTGGAACAACGCTCATCATCCCCGCAGGGATTGGGGGTGGAAAGGAGGTCGTCTACGGCAAAGGAAGAGCATCTCCGATACCCGACCACTTCATGGAAGAGGAAGATGACGATGATAAACCGGCCCGTCATCTGTCCAAATACGATGCAAAAGCACGCAACATGATGGAAAGGCACGGGTATGACTTCAAGATCGGAGAGGGTCTTTTCTTTAGTCGAGGTCCACGGGTTCCACCCCGGATGGCCTATGTACCGAAGGGAAAACCCGATGATTATTATCGCCACAAAAGAGGTCTAGGCTATGTCTCATCAGATGATGAGTGTGGCTGGCAAATCATCGACCAAATTGCTAACAAGACTAGGAAGGGATATTCTTCCGACTCTTCGGGTTGGGATTCCGACGCTAGTCTTGGTGAAGTGTTCAAGAAGCTAATGTCGAACATGACTACAGTTGACCCAACGACAATAGAAGAAGATGATGAGATGCCGACATGGGAAGACCCGTGGGTTCATCACTTAAGCATGCAGTATGGCGATCGGTTCGAGCAAAGAGAGCCTCCTACCGAAGACCAAGTCGTTCAGGTGAATATGGGAAGCAAGGAGAATCCAAAGCCGATATTCATTAGCGATAGTCTCCTACCAGAAGAGAAGGAGGAGTTGATTTCTCTTATCCGCGAGTACATCGACGTGTTCGCCTGGAATTATGAAGACATGCCAGGTCTCGATCCAAACGTAGCGGTGCATCGTCTCAACATTAAACCGGATGTCAAACCAGTCAAACAACAACAAAGATGGTTTCGTCCGCAAATGATGGAGGCAATCGAAGCGGAGGTTAAAAAGCTTGTCGACTCGGGATTTATCCGAGAAGAGCAACATCCAGAGTGGCTTGCCAACATTATCCCGGTCCTTAAGAAGAACGGGAAGATCAGGATATGCATCGACTTCAGGGACCTCAATGCTGCTTGCCCAAAAGATGACTTTCCTCTCCCCATCACGGATGTTATCATCGACAATACGTGTGGGTTCGAGAGGATGTCCTTTATGGATGGTTTCTCTGGTTACAACCAGATAAAGATGCATCCAGATGATGAAAAGCACACCGCATTTAGAACGCCTCTTGGCGTATTCTGCTACACAGTCATGCCCTTCGGCTTGAAGAATGCAGGTGCTACATATCAGCGAGCCATGTCGAAGATCTTTCAGGAGCATCTCCGAAAGACCGTCGAATGCTACGTGGATGACCTGGTCGTGAAAAGTCGTGATAAGAAAGATCACATCAAAGAATTGAAGACCATGTTCGACTTGATGCAGGACCATCATTTGAAGATGAACCCTACCAAGTCTTTCCTCGGAATGTCCAGTGGCAAATTCCTGGGATTCGTCGTCACCACCAAAGGTATTCACATTGATCCGGACAAAGTGAAGGCAATCAATGAATTGCAACCACCGAGGAACCTCAAAGAGCTCAGAGGACTGCAAGGGCGATTGGCTTATATCCGTCGGTTTATCTCGAACCTTTCGGGGAAATGCCAACCGTTCTCCAGGCTCACAAAGAAGGGCGTGTCATTCGTATGGGACGATGCTTGTCAAAATGCGTTCGAGAGTATCAAAGAATATCTCTCGAAACCTCCCGTACTCGTTGCACCGAAATCGGGTAAACCGTTCTTGATTTATGTCAAGGCGACAAGCCACTCATTAAGTGCATTACTTGCACAAGATGACGATAACGGTCACGAGCAGGCGGTATATTATTTAAGCCGAACTATGGTGGGCGCGGAATCTCGATATCCTATGATTGAGAGAGAATGCCTGGCTCTAGTGTTCGCCATCCAGAAGATGCGGCATTACTTGGTCGGACAGACCATCTATGTCATCTCCAAAGTTAACCCGGTCCGAGTGTTCATGACTCAACCGGCTTCCATGAGCTGGCGATTAGCGAAGTGGGCTTTACTCTTGTCCCAATACGATCTGCACTTCAAACAGCAGAAGTCAGTAAAAGGACAAGCCATCTGCGATCTCTTGGCAGCTAATCCAACTACGGACGCCGCTGAGATATACGATGATTTACCCGATGAAACCCATGAAGTCAACGCAACTTCACACCAACAAGTGTGGCGTTTGTACTTCGACGGTGCTTCACGGGCAGCTAATGCCACAAGTGCTCCTGGAGGTTCTAAGGTCTCCTCCGGAGTTGGAGTTGTCTTAGTTTCCCCGGGAAAACATGTGATGCCTCGGGCCTACTCATTAACTGAGCCGTGCTCGAATAATGTAGCAGAGTATAACGCACTGATTATAGGACTCAACTTTGCCAAAGAGCTGGGGGTTGAGTATCTCGAAGCTTTCGGTGATTCTCAACTGATAGTCAAACAGGTCCAAGGAGAGTATGAAGTCCGAAGTCAGGATTTGCTACCATACCACATGATGGCGGTGGAGCTAGCGGAGTCGTTTGAAGGGTTCTTCATCGAGCACGTTCCGCGGTTGCAGAACACCTACGCAGATGCGTTAGCAGCTCTAGCTATTTCTCTGGCGCAGCCACCCGGGACAGAGCAATTTGTCACGGTGAGAACTCACCAACTCTTAGTGCCGCTTCACGATGAAGACGACAAGGAAGAAGAGGTTCAGGAGGCGCACACAACTCAGGCTGAATTCGAACCCCGAGATTGGCGTTTCCCCATCATCGACTACGTCCTACATGGAATCTTGCCAGAAGATATGAAGGAGAGAGAGTCAATCAGACGAAGAGCTCCAAGATTCTACTATAATACAGAGAATCGAACGCTATACCGCAGGGGGTATGATGGCATGCTCCTGCATTGCTTATCGACTAAAGAAGCTGAAGAAGTGCTTAAGGAGGTACATGAAGGAGAGTGCGGCGCGCACCAACCTGGTCCCAAGCTTTATGATCGCATCAGAAGAATGGGGTATTTTTGGCCCTTCATGATGCATGAGGCAATCGTATACGCCCGGAAGTGTCACGCGTGTCAGGTACACGCGAATTACATGCACCAACCTCCGGAACATCTGCATCCTTCGGTTACGTCGTGGCCGTTCGAGACCTGGGGAATGGACATTGTTGGTCCTATAAATCTCCCCTTAGTCAAAGGTGACCGGTTCATCCTGGCAATCACCGATTACTTATCCAAATGGGCTGAAGCAGTTCCACTCAGAGAAGTTAAGACGAGCAACGTCATTGCATTCATCAAGCACCATATCATCTACAGGCATGGTGTTCCAAGATGAATCATACACGACAATGGTCCTCAATTTATCAGCAACGCCTTCATAAGGTTCTGCGAAAAGTTCAAAATTCAGGACATCTCATCAACGGCTTACAATCCCACAGCAAACGGATTAGCTGAAGCCTTCAACAAGACTATCATAAAGCTCTTGTCAAAGCTTGTGAAAAATAACAAGCGAGATTGGGATGATAAGCTCGGCGCAGCTCTATGGGCCTATCGTACCACGGTGCGTACACCGACTGGCGCCATCCCATACTCATTGGTGTATGGATGTGAAGCCGTTCTCCCTCTGGAAGTTCAAATTCCATCTCTTCGGATCGCTCTTGCAACCCAGATGACGACCGAAGAACAACATCAGAAACGCCTTGAAGAACTCGAGATGCTCGATGAAAAACGCTTGGAAGCTCAGCAGCACATTGAGTTTTACCAAGCCAGAATCTCTCGAGCCTTCGATAAAAAAGTTCGACAAAGGAGTTTTAAGGAAGGGGATTTGGTCTTGACTGAAAGACGTCCTATGATCCTTAACTCCAAGAAGAAAGGCAAATTTGAACCCAAATGGGAAGGACCGTTCGTAGTGGAAACAGTCTACTCGAACGGCGCCTATCGCCTAGTCACCAAAGATGGTGACCGGCTCATGATGCCAATAAATGCAAATTTCTAAAAAGATACTATCCTTAGTATCCCCAGAAGAATTGAGGTACCGGGAAGTTCCCGGAAGAATACCACATCGGGGTATTCTTAGGGATAACCCGGTCGCTGATAAACAAGAAATCAATATTCGAATTCCGAATATTCTTGTTTGTCAGAATCTAACTCTCACAAGCACTCTTTTGCTGAGATGAGATCTAATCATTCGATAGATTGATCTCCTCTCGCGAAACTTTCAGTGGTTTTTGACTACTCATAGTCTCTACCACACAATTTCCCACTTGGTCAAACCTTACTACAGTTAGGACCAAAGCCAAATTCCCTTCTCGATTCCTTCAAAGAACGAGAGGTCCACAAATCGATCGATCAAACCCTTCTACGGTTAGGATCGTTCTCAA
>BQKN01046603.1:0-10043 GCA_022839385.1 Asparagus kiusianus | reverse complement strand
GACCCAGACTGAAACCCGATAGCCGGTCGACCGCAGAGACAATGCCGATCGACCGCAAAATATCCCGAGGTCTAGTCTGCTCTCTGGACAAATCGCGGTCGACCGCAGCACCACTGCCGGTCGACCGCCCAACATCCAGCGATACACTAAGAGTGGTGTGCACCTATCGGTCGGCCGCAGAACCTCTGCCGGTTGACCGCTCAACTTCCAGAGGCATACCTCTGACTTTTCACCAACTCTACAAATCTCCACCTCGGCGAATGATTATGCCAAAACTGAGCCGACACCTAAACACCCCCAATCAACTTCAACCGGTTGCATCTGCAAGACTGCCTACGTATTCTCTTGCCCAAGGAATCAAGCCGAACGTAGTTCATCCAAATGGCCGCTAACGGCCTCAACAACGAAGAATGTTCAATAAGCTCAAACAATGACCAAACTTCACACCTGGTACAACTTTGGTCAACATATCAGCAGGATTGTCCTTAGTGTGGACCTTCTCCAACGTGACATCACCATCATCCAATACGTCACGTACAAAATAAAATCTGACATCAATGTGCTTCGTGCGTGCATGGTAGACTTGGTTCTTCGCCAAATAGATAGCTGACATACTATCACAATGTACCTGAATGGTCTCATGTGCAATCCCCAAATCATCCAACAAACCATGTAGCCACAAAGCCTACTTTACTGCTTCAGTCACTGCCATATATTCCGCCTCCGTAGTAAAAAGCGCCACTGTAGACTGAAGAGTGCATCGCCAACACACCGGTGTACTAGCCAAAGTAAAAACATAACCTGTAGTGGACCGACGCTTGTTAAGATCTCCAGCATAGTCAGAATCCACGTAGCCAACACAATTCTGCCCTGTCTCATCATTCTTCGCAAAAATCAACCCAACATCCACAGTACCCTTAATATACCGTAGAATCCACTTCACAGCCTCCTAATGCCCCTTCCCGGGGTTATGCATGTACCTAGATACCATGCTCACGGCCTGTGACAAATCTGGCCTAGTACACACCATATCATACATCAAGCTACCCACTGCACTGGCATACGGAACTTTGGACATGTAGTCTCTATCCTCCACTGAAACTGGTGACATCAAAGCTGAAAGCTTAAAGTGGGGAGCTAATGGAGTACTCACCACCTTGGTATTACCCTCAAAACTGAATTTCTTCAGCATCTTCTGCAAGTAACTCCTCTGTGTAAGCTTCAATCTCCCCTTCACCCTGTCTCGCTCAATCTCCATACCCAGTATCTTCTTAGCCTCTCCTAGGTCCTTCATCTCAAATTCAGATGATAACTCCTTTTTCAATTTCTCAATAGCTAAAGTGTACCTGGAAGCTATGAGCATATCATCAACATACAATAACAAATAAATATGCTCACCATCTTATAGCTTGTGCATATAAACACACGGGTCATAAGGGCTCATCGTGTATCCTCGGCCAATCATAAAGCTATCAAATCTCTTGTACCACTGTCGCGGTGATTGCTTCAGTCCGTAGAGAGATTTCTTCAATTTGCACACCAAATCTTCTCTTCTTGCAGCTTTAAACCCCATGGGTTGTGTCATGTAGATCTCCTCATCTAAATCTCCATGTAGAAAGGCCGTCTTCACGTCCATTTGGACCAAATCCAAGTCCAGCTGTGCCACCAATGCCAATAATATCCGAATAGATGAGTGCTTCACAACGGGTGAGAATACCTCATTGTAATCAACTCCCTCAAGCTGTGCATATCCCTTGGTAACCAATCTGGCCTTGAATCGAATGTCCCCAATAGAAGATCCCTCTTTCTTAGCATACACCCACTTGTAACCAATAGCTTTCTTACCCTTCGGTAGCTTTGCAAGTTCCCAAGTGTCGTTCTTCCGAAGAGATTGCATCTCCTCCTCCATAGCATTCCTCCACCTAATGGAATCAGGGCTGGACTCTGCCTCCCTGAATGTGGCAGGAATCAAATCATCAACGACCTCCACCGATAAAGCATATGCCACCATGACATCATCATATCTAGCTGGCCGACGAATCTCTCTTCTCGGTCTGTCTGCTGCAATAGACCCCTGAACATGACCCTGTTCCTGAGTCCCATGATCCACTGTACCCTCGGTCTGTCCGGCTATCATCTCATCTCCTCTCAGTGTCACCTCTGTAGGAGTCTCAATGGATACAGTGCTCTCTGGAGTGAGTGGAGTCATATCAACCTCCACCTACTGCGATATCCTCTCTGTCTGATCTTCCTCCACCTGCTGAGGAACTCGAGGCTTCATCATGTACGCCTCATCGAATGTGATATCTCTGCTAATGATCATCTTCTTATCTTGTGGGTCCCATAACTTGAAGCCTTTTACACCTTCTCTAAATCCCACAAAGATAGTCTTCCTCGCTCTCGGATTCAACTTCCCATCACTAACATGGAAATAAGCTGGACACCCAAAAATCCGTAGAGACTCATAATCACTAGCCACAGAACCAGACCAACGCTCCAAAGGAGTCTTCCCCTCTATCGCAGTGCACGGCAACCTGTTAACGAGATGGCTCGCATAAACTAACGCTTCGGCCCAAAAGGATCTAGATAATCCGCTCTGCGTCATCATACATCGCACCTTCTCCAGCAAGGTACGGTTCAGCCTCTTTGCCACCCCATTCTGTTGCGGTGTCTCTCTAACTGTGAAGTGCCTTCTAATGCCGTGATCCCGGCAAAACTGCAGAAATGGATCACTCTTGTACTCTCCACCATTGTCTGAACGAAGAGTCTTCACCTTTCTACCTGTCTGCAGCTCCACTTTCTTCTTCTATTCCACAAATATATCCAGGACCTCATGTTTATGCTTCATGGTATATACACAATTCCTCCTAGAATAATCATAAATGAAAGTGACGAAATAATTTGCCCCACCAAGCGATGTGTGCTTTGAAGGGCCCCAGACATCTGTGTGAATGTAATCTAATATACCTTGGGTGTTATGAATTGCGGTGCCAAACTTCACTTTAGTCTTCTTTCCAAGTATGCAATGCTCACACAGCTCCATCTTGCAGGTCTTTGCACCTTTCAATAGCCCCTGTTTTGCCAAAGACTGTAGGGACTTATCACCTGTGTGTCCAAGCCTCATGTGCCATAGTGTGATAGTATCCTCTTCCGTGGTGATAGAAGCAGCCAGACCCCCTATCACTGTCTTGCCCTTCAAGTAGTATAGGTTGTTTTCCCTGACCCCTCGCATGACCACCATGGATCCCTTCATAACCTTCAAACTAGCATCCTCTAATATCACTCTATAGTCGGATGCCTCCAAAGTCCCAAGAGAAATGAGATTCTTCGTCAACTACGGCACGAACCTCACTTCTTTTAATTCCCTAATCACCCCGTCATGCATTCTGATTCTGACTGAGCCAATCCCACTAATAGGACAAACATGATCGTTCCCCATGAGCACCACGTCTCCTCTCTTCAACTCCTCAAAGTTGGTAAACCAATCCCTCTTAGGGCAAATGTGAAATATAGCTCCAGAATCAAGCATCCACTCTGAAGAGTTAGCAAAACAAACTGACGGCAGTGCGGGACAAGAGTAGCCGGAAGAATCTGAATCTGAATTGTCACCAATAACTTTAGCAACATTCACCTCTGAAGCTTGTGCAGCTTTCCCTCTTTGTTTTTCGGCTCTATCCTTCAACTTTGGGCACTCATTCTTCTAATGTTCTTCTTCTTTGCAAAAAGCATATTGATTTCTACCAACACTTTTATGGCCATCCTTATTCTTCGATTTTGAGCGGTTGAACTTCTGACGATTTGGACTACGGCCACGAACTGCTAATGCATCACCCGATGCCTTCTCAGAGGGCTCACCATCATTCTTCCTCAGCTCATAATTCACCAATGCCGAGGTCACCTCCTTGTAGCTAACTGTAGTTCGCCCATTAATCATAGTGAGAACAAAAGTACTAAACTCATCATCCGGCAACGAACACAGTAATAACATTGCCTTGTCTTCATCTTCCACCATGATATCAACATTGGCCATATCCGAAATAAGCTTTGTAAAGTTATTAACATGCTCTCGAATGGAAACTCCTCTCTTCATCTTGAATTGATAGAACCTTTTCTTCAGATGAAGCCTATTCTCAATGCTCTTCGTCAAATACTTTTCATTGAGCGTTTCCCACAATCTCTTTGCCGACGTCTCGTTCATCACATCATAAATGAGATCCGGTGTTAGGCATGATCGAATAACTCCACAAGCCCTGCTGTTCATTTTCTTCCAAACCCTATCATCAATCTCCTCGGGTTTCTCTTGAAACTCAAGAGTCTCCTCCAAATTTTGTGCATCTAAGGCGTCCATTACTTGACACCTCCATAAACCGAAGTTGATCTTGCCGTCGAACTTTGGAACATCAATTTTGGTGTTATTGATGCTCAAATTTTGGATCGCCTTTGTCAAAGCCGACCCCGATGTACTAGTAGCACTTGAACTAGCATTGCTTGTATCACCCATATTGTAGATCTACTCTCCCAACAAGAACCCAACAATGAATCCTTCGAACAAAACTCCCAAATCCAATCCGGAGCTCTGATACCACTTGTTGTGCGCCGCGGAAGCCCTAAATCGACAAATCGAAGGCACACACAAGACAAACAATAGACCACAATCCACACAAGCCAATCAACACAGCAAGAACACAAGATATACGTGGTTCGGCAATATGCCTACGTCCACGGGGCAAGGAGGGGGGAGTTCCACTAATATAAATCAAGGGGGATACAAATTAGGGTTACAAATCTTACCCAAAACCCACTTACAAGATCACTTGATCTCTCCAATAGACTCCAACAAAAGAAGCCCCTGAAAATCCCCTTCAACAGCTCAAAATCTCCCTTGCATAAACCCTAGAAAGACAACTTGGGTATTTATATGAAACCCAGTTGAAACGGGTCTGGAAAACCGACCCAGACTGAAACCCGATAGCCGGTCGACCGCAGAGACAATGCCGGTCGACCGCAAAATATCCCGAGGTCTAGTCTGCTCTCTGGACAAATCACGGTCGACCGCAGCACCACTGCCGGTCGACCGCCCAACATCCAGCGACACACTAAGAGTGGTGTGCACCTATCGGTCAACCGCAGAACCTCTGCCGGTCGACCGCTCAACTTCCAGAGGCATACCTCTGACTTTTCACCAACTCTACAGTGGGTTCCATTTTTTAATGCAAGGTTACTACGTGCATGGAAGCATATAGCCCCTATATACCTCTTAAACTGAAAATAAATCCCTCCAAATCCTTCTCTTCCTTCTTCCTTTCAATTCGAATTTGGTATTGAACTGTAGCAAAAATTATCCCTGTTTAACAGTCATCACAATGAAAATTAAAAAGGAAGAATTACAAGAAAGGATTAGAAAATTTTAACAATGATGTAGCAGAAGGTATTAGAAAAAGAGTGAAACTATTCGGCATCTGTTACTCCACTGTTTTGTATGTGGTAGTTTAAGGCCCTATAAGGTAAAGGCTAACTTTTCGCATGTATGCACAAGTTCAAACTCCAAAGTACAGGGAGGAAATTAATGGATTTCAGTTGTAAAATTCATCTATAAGTGTCTAGAAGTTGTCATTTATATCATGAGTTTTGCAGATTTCTAGCTGAAACTTTTTGATAAACTCGAGTACTTACCTTCAATTCAATTCCTTACGAAAATTATCCTCAAATATGGAAACACAATTACAAACAAATGGAAGTTATAAACTACTCGCAATCTAAGCATCTAGAGACCACCACTAACTCTCAATTTATTTGAATTCAAATTCAGATACGAGAATGATCTACCTCCTATCGACATATTTGTATGCACTGCAGACCCCACAATCGAGCCTCCAATGCTGGTCGTTAACACGGTCTTATCAATGATGGCCTTTGACTACCCAACAAAGAAGTTGAGTGTTTATCTCTCTGATGATGGTTTCTCTCAGTTAACATTCTATGCTCTCTTAGAGGCAGCTAGTTTCTCCAAGTTCTGGATCCCATACTGCAATAAGTTCAAGGTTGAGCAGAGTCCAGCTTCATATTTCTCTTCAGTATCTAATCTCACTGAGTTCGATAGTGCTATTGAATTTTCAGCCATCAAGGTTATTTTCTACTGAGATTATCTAATGTTTATTTACTACATTTTGGGTTTATCATAGAAACCACCTAATAGGGTGACAATATGGAAGCCACCTCTAAAGCTCAATTAATGCAAAACCCACCTTTAAAGGAGGTTTCGAACGCAATCAACCACCTTGTCCTATTTTCCACTGAAATGTAGATTTAACTCCCCAAAATACCCTTAAAAAATGCACGCGTCAGGCCCCGAAAATGGTTAAGAAGACATGTCATGTGCCTATGACGTGTGTTTTAAGGGTATTCTGGAATTTCAGTTGATTAGTAACAGAAGCCACTTTAAATGTGTTTTTGTATTAATTGAAATTTATAGATGACTTTCATGTTGTCAGCCTATTTTAAAGTTAGCGGCTGCGAAAAACCCTTACATTTTTCTAGTTTTGTAATTGTATTGTGATTCTAGAAATTGTACAAAGAGATGGAGAGTCGATTAGAAGCCACAATTAGATTGGGGAGGATTTCTGATGAGCTTGCAAAACAACAGAAGGGTTTTAATGAATGGAGTTCAGAGTCTGAACCCAAAAATCATCATCCAGTAGTGAAGGTTAGTGTCCTATGTTCAATAAAACATCTTCCTCGGTCTTGATCCTTCTGAAGTTTTCTCAAACGGCATCATTATTTAACAATTTAGTTTTGAGGGCATTATTATTTGAACACTATTAAGTGAATCACAACTTCGTTGAAAGATGATCATTTATATTGACACATATATTGTTGAATCATTTGAAAACCAGAAAATTCCACATTGGAATAACTATAAGACATTAAGCAACCATCAGATACTGAGGTCTTGTTTATATAGTTAGAGAACAAATTGTTAGGCCTTAGCATTTTCACTTAACATTGCTTTTAATTGAGAATCGGTCAAAGGCTTGCTATACATGCATGAACAAAACTTTCCAAGTTTTGCTTCATAATCTCCAGAGAGATGATATCAAGATTAACAAGGAAGAACATGAATACATTTTTACCCCTGGAAAAAAGTAATAAATCTTAAATTTCTATGATGTATTAATCTTCTTCATATTAAATATACAGTGGAATTACTATCTTGTATAGGTAGAAACATTCTTCTACTGCTTGCAAATATTTAATCTAAGCCTGTACTTTCTGTTGATGATAAGCATGTACTTTCTGTTCTTTGTTTTAGCAAGTATCGTCTCTAAACAAGGTTGGATTATAACTACACTTGTATTAATCATTATTCAATTATTCTCTATTGATTTGATTAGGTAATTTGATCTCTTTCAGATATTAATTGATGGAAGAGACCCTAAAACTGTGGATGTCGAAGGGGTGTCACTGCCAACTCTTGTATATGTCGCTCGTGAGAAGCGACACGAATATCCACATAACTTTAAGGCTGGGGCTATTAATGCATTGGTAAGCTACCCATCAAATATGTGCATGATCTATGGCCACGATGTATGAAATATTGTTATCTTTTTTATGATATGAATGTAGAAATATTCACATTTGAGAGAATAAATAATCTTGATGAAACACTATCAAAGCATCACTGATTTATTTCTCCCTGAGCTGCATAATTATAGAAGGTCTCTCATGTTGACAATATCATGCTAAGATAATCTAGGGCATAGTCTATTTATTAAATCTATCATAATTTAATATGATGACCTTGCGAATAAGAATAAGTTGTTCTCTGGATATGAGGCCTTATATTTTCTTCAAGGATAACAACTAAAGCCAGGCAATTTCCATTTAGATATAAATTAAACCAAAATTAATGTTAGGACTTCATACGGCGGAGAATATATAGGATATCACATCTCATTTAAAAAAATAATTCCAGAAGAAAAAGGAAAAGAAAACAACCTTAACGACTTCATTTTCTGTATAATAGAATTATTTTCATGACTTAGCCATAAAAGGTAAATACCCTCAGTTTAAAAATCATTATGAATCTGTTATCATATTTTGTAGCATATGAGAACTTAAACACCATCATTTCGTTTCTAGCTAACCTTCAAAGGAATTTTGCAGATAAGAGTGTCCTCTGAGATAAGTGATGCACCTTTCATACTCATCGTGGACTGTGATATGTATTCGTACAGCTCCCAATCTGTAAGAGATGCAATGTGTTTTTTCATGGATGGAGAGAATGGACATGACATTGCCTTTGTACAGTTTCCTCAGAACTTTAGAAATCTCCATAAGAATAACACCTACGGTGATTACATAACAATTGTTAATGAGGTCAGTAGTGACTGTTATGTGCTAGTTGACTTAAATATTTTCTTTTAATTTGTTTATTTGTCATTATGGTTTTTTTGTATGGAGGATAGCACTTCGAGATTTGTAAAGAAAGGGGTCTCGAATTTGATTCTTAATTTCTTACATGGCTGTAATATTGACAATAGACAAAGTTGCCTTATTTCTAATTAGATAACAATTATATGGACAAATAAACTAGGTTTAGTAGAAATTTCCTATGTTTTTGTCTTAAAGTGCAAATGACTTGCATCGAAAAACTTGATTTTTTATTGTAGCGTTGCAGAATCTCTAATCGCAGTTGCATTAAAAGGTTCTCAATATTCTTCTTTAACACTCTATATGTTGTCATGTTTCTTGACTATATAGGATTGAATCATAAATTTCTATGTATTGAATTGATTAACTAAGAAAAAACAGATGTTTAACAATTCTAAAGATTAAGGAAAAGTCAAAATCAAAACTTGCTTTCAGATTTCTCTCAGAAAAAGCTTGATTCCAGATTAGAATTTGATTTGTTTAAAGTTACTACTTTCTTATTATACGTTTGCATCAATTCCCTGAAACATTTTCAATGTTTCTTGTCAAGAAGGTAGAATATCCTGGGTTTGGACAGGCTATGCTTATGGGCACAGGTTGTTTCCATAGACGAGACAGTCTATGTGGAAGAAAATATGGCAAAGATTATATGATAAAACAGAACAATAAAAATAAAATAAATTCAGAAGAGAATGCATCTGTACAAGAAGCAAGAGCCAAAAGCCTTGCTAGCTGCATTTGTGAGCAGAAAACAGAATGGGGCAAAAATGTAAGATTTCTCAATCTCTGTCTATCTTCCCTCCATCTCGTTAGACATTTCATTCTTTAATATTTTTATGTATATTACAGATGGGTATGATGTATGGATGTCCAGTGGAGGATGTGATAACTGGATTATCGATACAATGCAGAGGGTGGAAATCCATTTACTATAACCCCCCAAGAAAGAGTTTTTTAGGGATGGGTCCTTTGACATTAGGACAGTTTTTGGTACAACACAAACGATGGAGTGAGGGGCTTTTTCAAATATTTCTCTCTAAGTATTGCCCTCTTGTTTACGGTCATGGGAAGATCAAACTTAAGCTTCAATTGGCATATTGCTTATACTTGCTGTGGGCTCCAATTTCCTTGCCGATGTTGTATTATGTCATTGTGCCTTCTCTTTGCCTCCTAAAGGGAATCCCCTTGTTCCCGAAGGTACATGCACATGAGCTCACATCCTTCTTTCTATCAAATTGTCTTTTAAGATTGCTATTTCTAATGCTCAGCACACTTGTCATCCTCTTCAAGTTTGAGATCTTTTTTTTTTCATAAATTTTTTTACAATATATATTCAGAGATACAAACATGCAATAATATATTAATTCTCAACACTAATGCAAAACTTGTCAAATACTTCCTTAAAGATCATATGCAAACATAATTCCTGCAAAATCGGTAAAAGAAAAGTATAATAAAGTAAAGTATCCCATTCCATGATTTCATATATATGAAGCTCCATGAAGTTAATTTAGTATTTCTATATCATGGCAGATATTAAGTTTATGGTTCATACCTTTCGCATATATCATTACCGCAACACAAGCTTTCAGCTTACTCGAATGTCTTCGCTG
>BQKN01046598.1:0-18029 GCA_022839385.1 Asparagus kiusianus | reverse complement strand
TAAAAATCACAGTGGATAGCTGATTAAAACAAGCCCCTACGATAAAGGTCACCATTAAACCACCGCAAACACAACCTTATTTCTGAGATGATTGATCTTGATGGCTGCGACAACAGCATGACTAATAGAGATGCTGATGAGCAGTGTAATGATTTTAGAAATAAAAGGTTGGATTTAGTTAGTGAGTTGCTTGGTAGAGAGTAGTGGGCAAATATTCGTCTAAAAGACACCATGGATGTTGATTCCCGTCTAAGCTCCTACAACGGAAGCCATAATCAAATAGTTTTCGGGTCGATAAGCGAAGAAACTGCAAATGGAGGACTTTTCACATAGATCGAGAAGAGTTACAATTCGACGACACTTCCGACAACTGATGGAAACTCTATTCAGCAGTCATCACAATCTACAGTGAAGGTTACAAGTTGACGACCTTCACACTCCACCACAGCTAAAGCGAGGATTACAGAACAACGGTCTTTGCAACACCTTACAGAAGAAGTTACAAGTCAACAAACTCCTTCTAAAATGCGGAAGTCATCCCCGCGTCACAAATATGGAAGTGCAGGCGACCCCCGCGTTTCCAAGACACAACTCAACGTGAGCGACCCTCGCGTTCGTAAGGGTTCAACTCACACCGACCCCCGCGTCACCAAGCAGGCAACAAGCCAAAACGCGAGCGACCCTCGCGTTCATCAATGTTCAGCTAACACCGACCCTCGCGTCACGATTCTAAGACACGAAGTTGGGTTCTGAACGCCAGATTGGGCATTTGACTTGTTCAAACACAAGTCGAACGGTTCCAGAACCGTTTATCCCACGTTCCGAGGGATTTTCGCCCACGTAGGAGCGGATATAGGGGTCAGTTACAACCCCTTATCCCCCTATAAAAAAACTCAACAAACTGGACAGAGTGAGGGGCGGGCTCTTTGAAAACCGAAGAGTGAACAGGTTGGATTTGAGAGATCAAAACCGCACAGGTTGGAGATTTAGCAGCAACGAAATCCTTGGAGATAGGATTTTTTGAATCAATCTCAGGAGATCAGATCCGAGAGGATTCTTCGTCAATGGATACAGCTTGATCATTAACCGAATTTTCGGTTCTAACAACTCTATCTATAGAGTTTTAACTCGTTCAGAGTTCTTAAACTCATTAAAGAGTTACGTATAAAACTTCCTACAGAAGTTCATCGTTCCCACGAGATAAGAGACGGTCGGATCGTCAACGGAGAGCAAATTCGACGCAAGCAATCGAAGGAGGCATTCCATCGCTACCAAGAAGAACCCAGTTTTAAACAAAGGGGAAGAACCAATTTCGTTCTCCTCTCTTTTGTAATCAAGTTGTAATCGAGATCAAAGGAATCAATTCAAATTTTATTTTATCTTCTTTATTGCAATTTTCCCACATACAGGCGCTCACCGACGTCATTTGAACTCTTGTGAACCGGGTAGTGATGTTCAATCGTCGATCGTTAACACTAAGCTGTGAGTGGGGACCTATCGGCAATTTTCGATGCCTACAGCGTCGTTCCGCACGGATCATGTACCTGCTTTTTCGTCATGCAAAATGACTGAAGAGGCATATACAAATCAGGGTTATCATAAAGCTCGTTAGTGACATCGTCAAGACACATTGAGTACGCTAAATCATCGTTTATTGATAGTTCTTCGGCAAGTTACCAATTACAACTATTTTCCGATGATTTATCATCGTCAAGATTGATTACAACGGGTACAATGTCATTTAAAACAAAACCTCCATCATAATCAAACCCTGGTTCGGTATCAGCTTCATCTCCGCTGTCCGTTCCTTAGGCCGATGGTTCAGTATCAGATTCAGCGCCGTATAAAAGGGAATCGGTAAAATAATTCTCCAATCCCTTAAACGGTTGCTTATCCGCGACCACCTTCTTGACTTCATTGTTTGTGTCTACATATTTAAGGCACTGATGCAGAGTTGACGGGACTATAAGATTACCATGGATCCAAGGTCGACCCAACAGTAAGTTATAGGATGTTTCCGCGTCAATCACATAACAAGTGACTTCTGACCTCAAATCCCCAATCTGGCACTTGATTCGGATCTTCCCCAAGGGCCTAGACCCGCTGGTGTTGAATCCATAAATCGTCGTGCCAGTGGAAGCTAATTTGCTAGTCGGGATTCCGAGATGATGCATCAATCGGAATGGCATGATGCTAACAGTGGAACCCGGATCAACTTGGATCCGGTTGACAACGCTGGAGCCAATGTGACCAGTGAAATACAAAGGTCGATCATGCCTCAAATTCTTCGTCTGCATGTCTTCTTTGGTGAAAGAGATGCAGGGAAAATGATGCGCCGCCAGATTGCATTGTTGAACTGAAGACTCCGGTTCTTTAGGAGATGGTTTGATTCGAGTCAAGAAGGCTTCCGAATCACTCAAGGCTTCTTGTAGCGCTTTCCTTGTGTCCTTCAAAAGGCGCAACAACTCGTATAGGGTTATCCTAGCCGGGATGTTGGCTAATTGCGCCATGATGTCGAAATGGGGCGGAGAGCTTGCATTCCCCGGTTTGTCTCGCCCAATCGGATGATTGAATTGAGACTGCCTCGGGTTCTGGGCTTCTTGACGTACAGGCTCTTTCCCTTTTTCCTTCTGCTGGACTTTCTCTGCAGCTGCAGGTGTTGGGGGAATTGCTGAAATTCCCAACTCCGCCAATGTCTTGGAAGGAGGGGTTTTGGTGCCCAATTGCTCGGAAGCATCCGGGTACTTGAAATGATACTCATTCCCACTTCAGGTTGCAAAAGCTTCTTGCTCGTCTTCAGAAAGCGGGAAGGTTGGAATTCTTTCGTCATCTTCTTCCGGAATAGCAGAAGCACCGTAACAGGATTTCCCTTTACTCTTTGACTTCTTCTTTTTGGAAGAGGTCCCGGTCCATTGTTGGTCTGTGATCAGGTCCGGATGAACCCACAGGATTTCGCCATTCGGGGCCGTATATGGTACAAGCCCTTTCCGGCGCTGTTGGTGAGGATCATCGTTTACCATCTTCACCGCTGCATTAATCACTGGTTCATGTTGAAACCAGCTCGAGGGAACCGACCCGAAGCTGATGGACACTGCATTCGCACCCACCTTCTTCTCCTTGGGCTGCTTCATAGTAATAACCCCTACATCGATTAGGGCCTGAATTTTATCTTTAAGAGCATAGCATACCTTGGTAGGATGGTGCACCGCCCTGTGAAATGCGCAGTACTTGGGATCGTTGACCCTCTTGGCATCTTCTTGATCCTGGATCGGAGGCAACTTGATCTTGTTGTTCTCGACGAGGTATTTGAAGATACCGGGAACTTCATCTTCCCTGAATGAGTAGACCTTCGGGAACCTCGGCTCCCCGACCTTTGCCTTCTGGGGCTGTTGTTGCCACCTGGATTGTTGAGGCGCCCTCTGTTGCTGCTGTTGCAGCTGTTGCGGCTGTTGCGGCTGTGCTTGCACCTCAAATACTTGATTCGCGGCCACAGCATTCGCATGTGCCTTCCCTTTACCTTTGGGGGTAAAGTTTGGTTGCGGGGCACTATTTGGTATTTGCCCTCTCTCCGCCTTCTTCCTCTTGAGGAATCGCTCGGCTCGTTCTCCCCGCACCTTCAGGTCCTTCCAAGTCTTCGGCGGCGCCATCCCCATGGCTTCAAGAATGTCGAGCGTCAGGTTGTTGTGGCAAGTTTCGAGGATAAAATCCTCACTGACCGGATCCCTACAATTCATTGCTTTATTCCGGAACCTCTTCACGAAATTTTCGACCGTCTTACCATTCTTCTGCTTTTCGTCGAATAGCGTGCCGATCAAAATTTCGGTGTCATCATCAAAGAAATTTGTTAAGAACATATCCTCCATGTCGTCCCAGCTACTGATACTTCCGGGCTTGAGACGGCGATACCAATCGAAGGCTGCTCCGCGAAGAGTGCCGACGAATGACCGCACCATGAGAGGCTCATTTCCAGAAATGATTCCTAAATGAGACTTGAAATATATCAAGTGTTGGGTAGGGGAGCCCTTCCCATCAAACGGCGTAAAGTTAATTAGATTAAACTTTGCCGGGTATGGGATCGATTCCCACTCCCTTGGGTAGGGACAGGGTATACCAGACCTTTTTACCTCTTGAGCGTTCATCAACGTGTTGATTTTGCTCTCCAGGTCCTTCATCTTCCTGTCTTCACCCGTCTCGGTCTTCGAGTGGGTTCGAGGAGAGGTGACGTGGTCCTCTTTCGTATTATCTTCCGTGGGACCACCCCCATTGTCGGTGGTGATAGGAGGGATATTAACATTATTCGCTTCCCGTTCATTCTCCTCTTGATTCGGAGTATTGCGACGACCGGGCTCTCCTTGGTGGACTGTCAGCGCCGCAATTTGTTGGTCATGCATCTCCCTCATTCGCTGCATGGCCATTTCCATCTCGAATTTGAAGCTATCCTTTTGCTTGGTCAGGGCTTCTTCAAGTATTTTGGATACCTGTTCAGCACTGATCATAAGTGATTCATAATGTTGGCCTTCGCTGGATACGGTATTGTCGGATGCAACTGCCGAGCCAGCATCGGATTCTTCATCTTCCGACGGTGATCTTGTTCGAACCCTGCCATACGTTCCTTGTATGATGGCTCCGGACTGCAGATGGGCTAGACGTCGGGATGCCTCCAAAATTGACTCCAGATCATTTCGTGCCGGTGTCCCTTTGCTGGTCATATTGACGGTGAACCTTGGAAATTTTCCATCTTTAATCACCGTTCTTCTTCGTCGGAAGTGCCTTTGCCTTGGTCTCGAAATTCTCTCGAACACCGAGACTCTTCTTGGGTTTTGTACGCAGGAGCATTCCGATAGTATTGCCTTGATCATGTTGGCGCACGGGCAGCGAGACTCCATGTCCTGCACATATTTCTTCCGGGGTTTTTCCATACCCCCAGCTCTATAGTACAACTCATCAGTTTTATAACTGGAGCAACCTATAGAGTGTTGGCATGTGTTCCCCGGTATAACACCCTCATCATCAGATGAGTGTGCTTCCCTTTGGGAGTGCAACACTTTGTTAGCTTTTTCAAAAATGGCCCGTTCAATTTTATGCTTTTGTGAGTGTATAAATTGAACGGGCTCTTGTACTTCGACTCGCAATCCAAGGCGGTCGGTAATAGGGGCTTTCCCTTTATCAATTTTCTTGGGGAGATTGGTTTGACCCCCAGCTTGGTTTGTAACTTGGGGACCTTTCAATGGTCCCAGTCGTTCCTTGATAGGTACTCTTCCTCGGTTCTCCGGTAAGGGACCGAGGCGACCTTTCAAAGGAGCCCTGGAACTTGAAGGGTCCCCGTTCATACCTGGCCCTGTTGAAGGTGCCGGAACAGGAAAAACGACATCTGGTTTTGAAGAGATTCGGGATATAACTCCACCCATCTTCGTTGGAAGTGTTGGTCTTGACTTTGGCAACCACACCAATTTGTTCGTAGACGGCTTTTTGACCGCCTCTTCTTTCTGCATCTCCTCCGCCTTGTGTAGAAGGAGCCGAGCATGCGTAAGCAAGGCTCGACGCTTCTTGATTCGCTCCTCGAGGGTGGAGCGATTCCTCTTCACACGAACCCATTCGTTCGTTTCTGTTTTGGAGGGGAGGTGGGTTGTTTGCCGTTGTTGTTCTCGGTGATACCTGGATTTTAGATCCTCATTGTAGTGGATCCCATCCGTTGATTCAGCAGCTTTGGCTAGTTGTTGGGCGAGGCGTTGACGCCATCTTTGGCGAGCCCTCTTTGATGGAGCTGGAGTTGCATCATCAATCGCCTTTGTGGCGGTTGGATCTACAGCCTTGACCACACTGAACGACACAGGGACGTTGTGTGGTGTAAGTGTAGCAGTAGCAACGGCGGGATCTTGGATTGAGGAGTTGGAGATCCTGCCAGCCCTTCGGGGAGGTGGAGTCTTCCCGCGCCTATGTGGAGAGGCGGATCTGGAGGAGGAGGAAGAGAGGTACTCTTCAAACTTCTGCTGGTCGAAATCGTATTCGACCTCTTCATTCACCTGGATCTTGAAGGTCGGTTGCATCACTCCGATCTCGGCAGCGAGGTCGGCGGCTCCCACTGTGGTCGCCATCTTGTTTTCGGGAAAAGTTGCTGTTTTCATTGCTCTTTTTGAGATCTGTTACAACTTCAATCGTTACAACAGAATTAAATGAAAACAAAATATTACAACTTTATCGAAAATAAACACGAGATCCCGTTTTGGTGCGGTCTCGCTTGCGTGGGTCTTTGGCCTGTGACGAGGATGTAGATATCCGTGGACCGCCGGTCGATCAAGATCCTTTCCGGGAAAATCCGGTAGAGTTTTGTCTATCCGCGAAGGGATATAGAAATAGAACTTCGTCGATCCGCGTGAGATCTAGAAGTTATAAGCGTATGTCTCGGCTAAAACGAGACACTAGCTCTTCTTAGTATCACCGCTAAGGGGCAACACTAAGGAAAAGAAAGGGGTGAATGAAGGGGGGCTGATGAAGAACTTCTTACTCCTCACTCCGGCAGGGCTTCACTGCTTCAAAATTCAGACCTCACTCCTCACTCCGGCAGGGCTTCGCCGCTTCAGACCAAGAGCAATTCTAAGCCAAGATAATTCAGCCAAGAATTGGGAGCCCCTCACAAAGGAGGCCCTAGGGGCCTATTTATAGCCAAATGGGGGGGGACCAAAGGGGACGTGGACACCCCCTTGGGGGTTTCTTGGGTTTGGGCGGATACCCCTCGGGTTACTTTACTTTGGCGGAGTTCGGCTGGGTGTCTCTATTTGGGTTGAAGTGCTACCGTTATTCTGCCGTTGTCCCGTCATTGATTCTTCATTGACTTTTTGTCCGAACTCGGATCTGAGTGATTTTGGATGCGTTGGAATTCTGACGAAGAGCTCTGTTGATCCCGATGGTTGGATTATTAGTGGGATGATCGGGACACGGCGGGCGTTGGTCCAATTGCGGTGATCGCGGGGTTTTCGGCCAATCCGTATCCCCGTGATTCTGAGATTCTGTCGGCTCACGTAGTCCGTCGGTTTGCTTTAGGCGCTCACCGACGTCAATTGAATTCTTGTGAACCGAGTAGTGACGTTCAATCGTTGCTTGTTAACACTGAGCTGTTTGTGGGGACCTATCGGCGATTTTTGATGCCTACAGCGAGTTCACCTTGACAGGCAGGTCATCGTGCTCGGGCGAGTTCCAGCCTGTTGGCGAACTTTGACCTTTTTTCTATGCAGGCGAGTCTGGGAGGTTTCGTCTACCATTTTTCCTTTGTTGTTAAGACTCATTCGCTCGCGACGCTTAGCCGTCGAGCAGATTCAATAAGGCTCGCTTGATCTGGGCAGTCTGTTTGCGTCAGGGATGTGACCCGAGAAACAGAGTTTAGGTTGTCTAAAAATCACAATAGATATCTGATCCCCATCAAAAACCGATGATGGAAGCTACAATTCAACGACTTCCAGATGGCTACAATTTGAAGACTTTCACGTAGATTGATGAAGGTTACAATCTTACGATCTTCATAACCACTGATGAAATCTCTAATCAACAGCTTTCACAATCAACATCGGGAGTTACAATCAGACGACTCTCATATTTTCAAGGAGCCAAGACGAAGATTATAAGATGACGGTCTTTGCAACGCTCTAGCAAAAAAAAACTACAAATTGACGGTGTCTTCATATAAAAACGTAGATATCTCACAAACCGGAAAGAATTTGGCGAAATGGAGGAAGCAAACCGAACTCTATGGGGTAAGTTTGGTCGGCTCCGTCTCGTTAAGATAGCTGATTTTCATATATAATTCATCCTATTCCGACTTACGGTTTGAAAGTTATGACCTGTTCTTCATAGCAAGTCATGTTCTGAAGTCTGTCTGCGAGACTGCACTTTGCCTGAACATCAGACTTAGCCTGAAGCCCGCCAAGCCCGCCTGAAGCTCACCTCTGCATCCAAGATTCAAAACGCAGAGGTCATGCCCGTGTTCTAAAATCAAAACGCAGAGGTCGTGACCGCATCTGAGATTCAAAACGCAGAGGTCGTGGCTGCGTTCCAAACTCAAAACACAGAGGTCATAGCTGCGTTCCAAACATAAAATGTAGCGGTCGTGGCTGCGTTCCAAACTCGAAACGCAGAGTTCATGGACTCAAAACACAGAGTTCACACAGAGCCCAACTCTGCGTCTCAGGTCCAAAACACAGAGTTCATCTCTGCGTCTCAGGTCCAAAATGCAGAGTTTATCTCTACGTCTAAGGTCCAAAAAAATGCAGAGTTTATCTCTACGTCCTAACTCTGCATTTTAGATTTACAACGCAGCGCGACCTGTGCGTTCAGCCACCAAAATAGGCCCACCTCTGCGTTTCAGGTCTAAAACGCAGAGTTCGGGCCCAGAACGCTGTTTTTAGCATTTGACTCCTTCAAGCACGATTTGAACGGTTCCATAACCGTTTTCTCCCCATGATTTGAGGGGATCACTATCTTATCATGAAGAGATTTATGGGGGGTGGTTACACCCCATTCAGCCCCACTTAGGAGCGAATTAAGGGGACGGTTATACCCCTTAATCTCCTATAAATAGTGAGAAACTCAATTGAGTTCGAGAGGAATCGTATGAGTCTTGGATTGATCTTGCGGTTGGGTTTTTTGGATCTTAGACTCGGCAGCGAAGAGGAGATCTTCGGCTTGGCACCAAGGGAAAGATCGACGTTCATCCTTCAGCATTGTTCAACAAGAGAGAGCTTTCATCCTTGGCTTATAAACCGATTTTGGTTAAATCAACTCTTTCATAGAGTTTCAAATTCGTTCAGAGTTATCAACTCGATCAGAGTTCAAAACTTGCTCAGCAAGTTCTTCTAAAACTCACTCTGAGATATTAACTTGTTAAGAGTTATTTTTAAACTTACCACGTAAGTTCTCCACAACGTCAAATCGTGAGGAGAAAATCACGTTCCAGTGAATCAATACGTTCGGATCGTCAATGAGAAGCAAACTCGACGTGAGTATTCGAGGGAGGCATCTCATCGTCATCATGAAGAACCCAGTTTTAAACAAAGAGGAGAATCCAGATTATTCTCCTCTCTTTTGTAATCGGAATCCAAATTGTAATTGAGATTGAGAGAATACAAGTCCATTTTCTTTCATTTTAGTTACTACAAATTTTCCACCAAACAAAAGATGGCGACTCTGCAAGGGACTAGATTCTCTGACGAAGAAGTGGTGGTGCAATCCGACGTCAACCTCGCTGGAATAACGGTTGAAACTCTCATGGTAGTGATTGATCAAGTCAAGTTTGAGAAGGCCCTCTCCTCCGGATCCCTTAGCCCCAAGGCTATGCGCAAGATCCATAAAGTTTCTAAGGAGACTAAAGCTCCAGTGGTGGCCGACTCATCTAAAGACTATCTCCCATAGGGGTTGGACTGTTCATACAGTCCCCTCTCTAAAGGAGAAGACTTAGCTTTGGCACAACTCCAAAAAAGTTGATCCTCCAATCAACGCGAGCTCCGTGTTTGTGAGCCTCAACACGAGCTCTGCATAAGCTAAGCTAAACGCAGCCCTCAGGGGTGCATTTCCCAAATAAAACACAACCCTCAAAGGCGCGTTCCAACATCAAAACGCAGACCTCAAAACTACATTGATCTGGTAGAACGCAACTCTCAGGAGTGCGTCCCAGAACCAAAATGCAACTCTCAGGAGTGCGTTCAAGATCCAAAACGTAGACTTACAAACTACGTTAACCAACAAAAATGCAACCGGCAAAGGTGCGTTTCATCAACAAAACGCAGACTTCGGTCTGGCATTAGTAAAACAAAACACGACCCTCGTGCTTCTTCTTCAGAACACGATGTGATTCGTCTGTTCAAAAAGATCAACCTGGATTCAAGATCCATGTTTACCAGGAACCAGTCCTGTCCAATCATAGACTGGGGGTTCTAATTCAAACCTCACGATCAGTGAGTAATTCTCGAGTCTTTACAACAGACTTGAGAGAGTTCATATTGAGAGAAAGACTGATGCAACAAGTCATTCGTTCATTCCAATATGAACGACTAATTCCTACGGTCCTCTCGGGATGTCAATGCTGCTCATATACGGCCAAACTATTGGTGTTCGACCAATTTACGAACGTTACTTTGCCCAACCAATGACGACGTTCTCACCAGAAGAAGTCTCCAGAGACCGAATATCCTGGGGTCACTATCAATATGATCGACAGAGGGAAAGCCTCAGGTCCTTGTTCCGATGACTATGAGACAAGTCGTTCACCGACCGTCAGAGAAATCGCTAACGAGTTTGAAGGAGTCTACCAACACACTCGGACGCGAACAAGAGCCATTCCCTCTATCAACTATCCGAGGTTAGCCAGAGGAACCAATTCCGATGATGAACACTCAGCCATTGCAGAGTCCCAATCATCAAGCTCTTTTGTTAAACATGAGAGCTCTGCTTATATGACGGAAAACCATGAAGATCTCGCGAAGAGACTTGATGAGCAGGAGGCCATGCTCAAATCTCAGTAGGAGGCGATTAATGAAATTATGGCCCTGTTGACTCAAATCGTCGTAGACAAGGCCAAATCTCAGAAGACAGATTCGCCACCTAGGCAAAAATCTTCCCGGAGAGGAAAAGCGTCTTCATCTCGACTTTACACAAGCGAAGGAGAGGGAAAAGTGGTTGATAATACTGCTTCTGACCAAGGAGCCTACAACCTGGAATCTTCCTCTGATGAAGGAAGAGAACCTGAGAATGAGCAAAATCCTCAGTCGGCTAAAATCGAGGAATTAGAAGCCCGCCTAAATGTCATTGCTAACAGAAGCGAGCTCCAAGACGAGGGAGTTGTCAGGCCTTATCCTGTCGAATGGATGCAGCACCTTATCCTCCAAAATTCGAGGTTCCGACGCTACAAACTTTTGACAGCACGGGATCACCGAACCAACATATCTATCATTTCAAGTCACAAGCTGGGAATGTGATATCAAACGACACCATACTGGTTTGATTGTTCATTAGCACCCTCAAGGGAGTTGTCTTTGAATGGTTTAGGAAACTGCCTGCCGGATGTATCCAAAAGTGGGCAGATCTAGAGAGACTCTTCCTGTCAAGATTCTTTGAAGAGGATACAGAAGTATCCATCCATACCCTTCTCGCCACTAAGCAGAAGAAGAAGGAGTCCGTCAAAGCCTTCGTCAAGAGGTTTCGAAACATGGCTTTGCGATGTTCGTCAAATATGACACAGTCTACCTTAGTAGAGACATGTCGCCACAACTTGCAGACCGACCTTCTAGCGCAAATGAAGGTTACAGAATGTTGTTCATGGAGACAACTAATCTCTCAAGGCGAACAGGCTCAAAAGATTATTACCAGGATTAAAGCTGAAGAACAAAGTTGGCAGGACCAGCCTTAGCAATCGGACCAAGCCCAATCTTCTCAGTCAGAAGGGGAAGATACTACGGCCACTGAAGCCAATCCTCTTCAATAGGATGGTGGGTCTAACAACTATCATGTTAACAATTACCTCTTATAGTCAAACTCGTTAGATAGCAGCACACTAGGCGATGTGCCATGTCTATCTTTTTTCCCCCTGCACTTGTTCAAAACTGGGGGTTGGTTTATTTGTAGTTTATTGGATTATGAATAATAAATTTTCTGAGTTGTCATGTTTAATAGAATACATTTGTCAACCACGAGGTCTGCCAAAACTATCAAGTTAACAATACACCTCTAATAGTCCGTTTTTTGCCAAATTCCCCCACCAACCCTTTTCAAGTAGGATGGCGGGTCTACCAAAACTATCACGTTAATGATCACCTCTGATAGTCCATTCCCTCCAAATTCTCCTGCCAATCCTCTTCAATAGGATGATAGGTTCACCAAAACTATCACGTTAACGGTTACCTCTGATAGTCCATTCTCCTGCCAATCCTCTTTAATAGGATGGCAGGTCCACCAAAACTATCACGTTAACGGTTACCTCTGATAGTCTATCAACTTGCCAATCCTCTTTAATAGGATGGCAGGTCCACAAAACTATCACGTTAACAGTTACCTATGATAGTCCATCAACTTGACAATCCTCTTCAATAGGATGGTAGGTCCACAAAACTATCACGTTAATAGTTACCTCTGATAGTCAAACATTAGATAATGACCTACCAGGTGATGTGCCTCTATTCCGACTTCATGGATAGTACCCCACTAGGCGATGTGCCTTGTCTACCTCTTTTTATTCCCTGCTAAGTCTTAATCAAGACTAGGGGTTTGTTACTTGGAATCCATTGGATTAAGAGTAATAAATCTTTCACATCGTCGAGTTAACATTACACTTCTGACGATCATCACTCCCACAGAGTATGAATACAGCTTGCATCACCCCTAATTTGTCACGTTAACAATACACCTCTGACAATCAACTTATCAATCCTTATTAATAGGATGATAAGTCCTCAAAATTACTCAAATCGCAATCTTCCCCAGCAAGACACTAAGTCTTCAAAATCTTATTCAAATCACAAGTATCAGAACTCATCACTTCTGGTGATAAACTCACTTAGCAATTCTCCTCAGCGAGATGCTAGTTCCCAAAATCTGGTGCAAGTCACAAGTACACATTCTCTTGTCATGTTAACATCATACCTCTGACAAATCAACTTATCAACCTCGTCAATAGGGTGATAAGTCCACAAAGTTAATATTACACATTCTCTTGTCATGTTAACACCATACCTCTGACGAATCCACTTATCAACTTATCAACACACCTCTGACAATCAACTTATCGACTCTCTTCAATAGAGCGATAGGTCCACAAACCCGTCAAGTTAACATCACACCTCTAACGAGCAAATTAGCTTATCGTCTTTCTTCAATAGGATGGTAAGTCTCCAAAGTTGCTCCAATCGTAACAGAATCCTGTCACGTTAATATCACACATATAACAAATTAACTTATCAACCCTCGTCAATAGGATGATAAGTCCATAAAGTTGCTCCGATCACAACATTCTCTTGTCACGTTAACATTATACTTCTGACAATCAACTTATCGACTCTCTTCAATAGAGCGATAGGTCCACAAACCCGTCAAGTTAACATCACACCTCTGACGACCAAATTAACTTATCATCTTTCTTCAATAGGATGATAAGTCCCCAAAGTTGCTCTAATCGCAACAGAATCCTGTCACGTTAATATCACACCTCTGACAAATCAACTTATTAACCCTCGTCAATAGGATGATAAGTCCATAAAGTTGCTCCGATCGTAACATTCTCTTATCACGTTAACATTATACCTCTGACAATCAACTTATTGACTCTCTTCAATAGAGCGATAGGTCCACAAACCCGTCAAGTTAACATCACACCCGTGACAACCAAATCAACTTATCGACTCTCTTCAATAGAGCGATAGGTCCATAAAATACTGTTAGGTTAACATCACACCTCTAACAGTCAAACCCCCCATGAACTTGTTAATCCTTTTTCAACAAGAATAGCTTGTTTTCATTATAAAATCCCCAGCGGATTAAAGATTTTCTGGAATTATCCCAGTGATAATAAAGAAAGTTTTTGAATTTCACTCTAAGTGAAAATTCATGCCAAGTTAATACTACACCTCTGACTCTTCCAACTTTCTTTCAGTGTTTCAAGTAACACAGGAATAAACAGCGGCAAAGTCTACTTATTCAAACATCGTAGCACCAAAAATCCATACCTTACACACATGGGGGACTTTATCTCGATCTCTAATTAGAGATAAGTATGTATCTAACACATGCTGTTGGGTAGCCTATTCCCGCAACAATGGCAAAACCTACGTATTCAATATCGTAGCAGGCCGTTATTAATAATGTCAAAATCCATGCCTTACACGCATGAGTGATTTTATCTCGATCCCTAATTAGAGATAAGTCTACGCCTAACACGCATTGCCAGTTAGTCTTTTATCGTGAAAAAACATCAAAATCCATGCCTCACATGCATGGGGGACTTTATCTCGATCCCTAATTAGAGATAAGTCTACGCCTAACACGCGTTACCGGTTAGTCTTTTCCCGTGAAAATGACAAAGTCTATGTATTCAAAATCATAGCATCAATTCTAAGAGGCTTCATTCTCTTAGCACAACGTTATATGTAAAACGGATTCAAATAATTCACATGCTAGCCCGACCAAATAGTAGTCGGTAAAGGCTTATCAAATCCGTTGATGGCTGAGGGTTTGCCAAAAATCCTATGCATGTTTGCAGGCCCATCAGCTTAATGGATATGAGCTGAGATTTGAAACAGATAAGCTAAAGACAAGTCTCAAAGACTTAGTTAAAAATACATGAAAACCACCTCCGCAGCTTAAGTCAAAACGCCGAGGTCAGACCTGCATTGCAAAAACCACAATGCCGAGGTCACACCCGGGTTCCAAATTTAAAACGTAAAGGGTAAGACCCGCGTTTCAAGTTCAAAACGTAGGGGTCCACTCCCGCATTCCAGAAGCAGGATTATGACGCATACCTTCACACAGGTCCTACGTGGAAAATCCCTTTAATCAAGATGCCTTCGAAGCGAGTGCAGAGAATGACTCCTTTACGACAAGGAATCAACAGCTCCAAGATCAGAGTTGAGATCCAAAGCATTCCGAAAATTCATCCCAGTCAACCGCGAACTTTCAAAAACTTTGGAGGGGGTTCTGTAGGCTGTCTAAAAATCACAATAGATAGCTGATCCCCATCAAACACCAATGATGGAAGTTACAATTCAACGACTTCCAGATGGATACAATTTGAAGACTTTCACGTAGATTGATGAAGGTTACAATCTGACGATCTTCATAACAACTGATGAAATCTCTAATCAACAGCCTTCACAATCAACATCAGGAGTTATAATCTGACAACTCTCATATTTTCAAGGATCCAAGATGAAGATTATAAGATGACGGTCTTTACAACGCTCTAGCAAAAGAGACTACAAATTGACGGTCTCTTCATATTAAAACGCAGATATCTCTCAAACCGGAAAGAATTTGGTGAAATGGAGGAAGCAAACCAAACCCTATGGGGTAGGTTTGGTCGGCTCCGTCTTGCCAAAATAGCCGATTTTCATATATAATTCGTCCTATTCCGACTTACGGTTTGAAAGTTATGACCTGTTCTTCGTAGCAAGTCATGTTCTGAAGTCCGTCTGCGAGACTGCACTTTGCCTGAACATCGGACTTAGCCTGAAGCCCGCCAAGCCCACCTGAAGCTCACATCTGCATCCAAGATTCAAAATGCAGAGGTCATGCCCGCGTTCTAAACTCAAAACGCAGAGGTCGTGACCGCATTTGAGATTCAAAACACAGAGGTCGTGGCTGCGTTCCAAACTCAAAACGCAGAGGTCGTGGCTGTGTTCCAAACTCAAAATGCAGAGGTCGTGGCTATGTTCCAAACTCGAAACGCAGAGTTCGTGGACTCAAAATGTAGAGTTCACACAAAGCCCAACTCTGTGTCTCAGGTCCAAAACACAGAGTTTATCTCTGCGTCTCAGGTCCAAAATGCAGAGTTCACCTCTGCGTCTCAGGTCCAAAAAAACACAGAGTTCATCTCTGCGTCCTAACTCTGTGTTTTAGATTTACAACGTAGCATGATCTGTGCGTTCAGCACAAAAATAGGCCCAACTCTGCATTTCAAGTCTAAAACGCAGAGTTCGGGCCTAGAACACTGTTTTCAGCGTTTGACTCGTTCAAGCATGATTTGAACGGTTCCATAACCGTTTTCTCCCCACGATTTGAGGAGATCACTACCCTATCATGGAGAGATTTATGGAGGGGTGGTTACACCCCATTCAACCCCACTTAGGAGCGAATTAAGGGGACGATTATACCCCTTAATCCTCTATAAATAGTGGAAAACTCAATTGAGTTCAAGGAATCGGAGGAGGCTCGGATTGATCTTGCGGCTGGGTTTTTTGGATCTTAGACTCGGCAGCGAAGAGGAGATCTTCGGCTTGGCAGCAAGGGGAAGATCGACGTTCATCCTTCAGCATCGTTCAATAAGAGAGAGCTTTCATCCTTGGCTTATAAACCAATTTCGGTTAAATAAACTCTTTCATAGAGTTTCAAACTCGTTCAGAGTTATCAACTCGATCAGAGTTCAAAACTTGCTCTGCAAGTTCTTCTAAAACTCGCTCTGAGTTATTAACTCGTTAAGAGTTATTTTCAAACTTGCCACGCAAGTTCTCCACAACATCAAATTGTAAGGAGAAAATCATGTTCCAGTGAATCAAGACGTTCGGATCATCAACGAGAAGCAAACTCAACGCGAGCATTCGAGGGAGGCATCTCATCGCCACCATAAAGAACCCAGTTTTAAATAAAGGGGAGAATCCAGATCATTCTCCTCTTTTTTATAATCGGAATCTAAATTGTAATTGAGATCGAGAGAATACAAGTTAATTTTCTTTCATTTTAGTTACTACAAATTTTCCACCAAACAGGAGTCCTCCCGAGTTAGCGGGCTTGTCTGTTCTGATCGGCTCGCCTGGGTGGCCGAGCTGGTCGGAAATACTGGACCAGCCAAAACGAGGGATATTACAATCAAAGCGAAGTTCGCCTGAACGCGAGGGTTCGCCTGATTTGGTGAGCCCCTCAGTGTTGGGAGGGTTGCTTCTTCGTGTTGCGTTTTTTAGAACCGAATAATAATTCAGGCCGTCATATGAGGTGAAGGTTTGGGCCTCCTGCTGGGCGAGAGCCTGTCATCACCGCTGACAGGCTCTTCTAGAGAGAGGAGCATCTGTGCGGACCGTGATGGCGTGGTCTGTGCCAAGGTGAACCATCATCTCTTCCCGAGTTGGGGTCCACGGGGTTCGTTTGGCGACCCATTTGGTGGTCTTTCACCATGTATTTTTGTCCTTCGGCTCTGCCTTGGTTGATCTAGAAGGAAGAAGTTACCCTACCATGACTCGGATAGAGACTTCAAGCGCGAAGGCTTCGACCGTTTGGGGACGGCTTCTACGCATGACTCTGTGGCGTTTGTGGGACGCGTTACCACTAGAGGAGGAGGTAGACAAGTACTCTTCATACTTGGCTTGGTCGAACTCGATTTCGAGAGACTCCACGGTTGTCCCTACAGTAACCTCGTCGAACTGTGCTATCACCATTTCAGTTGAGGAAATAGTTTCTCTCACTGTGATCGTCATTTTCTGTAGGGGTAAACATTGATTTCCCGAAATATGAATCTCGTTTGTATTGATAAGAATAGCTTATTACAAACTAATGAATCAAAATTGTAACAGAAGTGGAGGGAATGACATCCTTGTTTAACGTGGGGACTTTGGTAAGGATAGGATCCCTCGATTGGTTCTGGCACCGAGTTTGCTTCCCTTAGACGATTTGATCGAGGTTATAAGGGAGCTTTAGTACGTAGTAGAAGCTTGTGTTGGTCAAGTTCGAGTTCGAGTTCGATGGTGATCAAGGCCTGAAGCTAGAAGGAGGTGCTACAATGCAAAGATAATACAAAGAGCAGGTCGTGAACTCTGTTGAGAGTTGAGATCTAATAGTCCAGCTGACTGATTGAATTAATTAATTAATCTTGAGCAACAGATCGCCAGCCGTCGACCTCTTTCCCGTGGCTGAGAGAAGCTTTTAAATAGAGAAGGGACGACATGGTCACTCCCTTGAATCATGGGAGTTGACCATGTACTGTTGAGAGATATCATGCCTCTCACTTGTTCTGTGAGTAGCTCTTTGATGGGTTCGGAGCACTGTGCTCCTTCCTTTCTCATCGTAGGGAATAGGAATGCCCATCCTTGTACGTGACAGTGTAGCCGCCAAGTACTCTGGCGAGTTTGGCGAGCTTGCTGATCGCCTGGTTGATTGTATGGTCGTACAGGCGACTCTCAACCGCTGGCGAATCAAATGCACAGGCGAGTTTGGCGATGAAATGAACCTAACTCATGCAGATGAGTTTGGCGACTGCATGGATCTGACTGGTCACTTGAGCGGTCACTTGATGGGCTTAGAGTGCTGTACTCCTTCCCTTCACGTTGTGGGGAATGGGAAGGCCCATC
>BQKN01046594.1:0-14796 GCA_022839385.1 Asparagus kiusianus | reverse complement strand
TGGGACAAAAGAAGGGCCCACTTTGCCAACCGCCAATTCATCGAACCTGGTTGAGTCATGAATACCCGTACCGGATTAACATTAGCGATGACGTAAATCGTCTGGCCAACTAAGTAATGTCGCATCTTCTGTACCGCAAACACCAATACGAGACATTCTTTCTCGATCATCGGGTATCGAGACTCGGCGCCTATCAAGGTCCGACTTAGATAATAGACTGCCTGTTCGTGACCATTATCATCGTCTTGTGCTAATAAAGCACTTATCGAATGGTTCATCGCCTTGATATAAATCAAGAACGGTTTACCTGATTTTGGTGCAACAAGAACAGGTGGATTCATCAGATATGCCTTGATATCTTCGAATGCCTTCTGGCAAGCATCGTCCCAAATAAACGATACGCCTTTCTTGTTTAGCTTCGAAAATGGTTGGCACTTCCCAGAAAGATTTGAAATGAATCTCCGGATATACGCCAGACGCCCTTGCAATCCTCTGAGTTCCCTTAGATTCTTCGAGGGTTGCAATTCATTTATCGCCTTTACCTTGTCTGGGTCGATGTGTATACCCTTAGTGGTGACGACGAATCCAAGAAATTTTCCGCTGGACATTCCGAGGAAGGATTTTGTGGGATTCATCTTCAATTGATGGCTCCGCATGAGATCAAACATCGTTCTCAGGTCTTTGATGTGATCTTCTTTGTTGCGGCTTTTTACCACTAAATCATCAACGTAGCATTCAACTGTTTTCCTGAGGTGTTTCTGGAAAATCTTAGTCATTGCTCGTTGGTACGTGGCACCTGCATTTTTCAGACCAAACGGCATCACCGTGTAGCAGAAGATACCGAGGGGCGTTCTGAATGCCGTGTGTTTTTCGTCATCCGGGTGCATCTTGATTTGATTATACCCCGAAAAGCTGTCCATGAAGGACATTCTTTTGAATCCGCATGTATTGTCGATAATGACGTCCGTGATTGGGAGAGGAAAATCATCTTTTGGACATGCTTCGTTCAGATTCCTGAAGTCGATGCAAATCCTGATCTTGCCATTTTTCTTCATGACTGGAACGATGTTGGCTAACCAGTCTGGATGTTGTTCTTCTCGAATAAATCCTGAGTCGATCAACTTTTTAACTTCAGCCTCGATTGCTTCCATGATCTGCGGACGAAACCGTCTTTGCTGTTGCTTGACAGGTTTGGCATCCGGCTTGATGTCGAGGCGGTGCATTGCCACATTGGGATCGAGCCCTGGCATGTCTTCGTAGTTCCAGGCGAAGACGTCGATATATTCTCTGATCAAGGCAATTAATTCCTCCTTTTCATCTGATGGGAGACTACCACTGATGAATATGGGCTTTGGATTGTCTTCATCACCCATATTGATTTGGACTACCTCGTCTTCGGTGGGTGGCTCTCTCTGTTCGAACCTATCACCATATTGCATGTTTAGGTGATGAACCCATGGGTCCTCCCACGTTTGCATTTGATCGTCGTCCTCCATTGTAGATGGATCAGCCGTAGTCATGTTCGACATTAAGGCCTTGAACATTTCTCCCAAACTTGTGTCGGAATCTTCAGCTGACGAATCTAGCAAGTATCGATCCTTGGCTTTGTTAGCAATTTGATCTATGATTTGCCAGCCACATTCGTCATCTGACGAAATGTAGCCTAAGCCCCTCTTGTGACGATAATAGCCCTCCGGTTTACCCTTTGGTACATATGCCGCTTTGACTGGGACACGGGAACCTCGATCGAAGTATAGACCTTCTCCGAGTGTGAAATCATATCCTTGTCTTTCCATGAGCTTGCGCGCTTCTGGACTGTACTTAGATAAATGTAAACCGGATTTGTCACCATCCTCATCCTCTCTTAGGAAATGATCTGGCACCGGAAGATTTTCTCCTTTACCGAAAATCACTTCTTTTTGTCCCCCTATTTTGGCAGGAATAATTTGAGTTGTTCCGAAAGAGTGTTGGAGACGCTTCTTCGTTACATACGACGATCGGAGCGGCATACATAATTCGGGATTATCGTATAATCCCTTTATCACATCATCAAAAGACAAGGAGTACTCTAAACCATTATTTATTTCAGGTTCGGCAAGTTGCCAGTTACAACCGCCATCTGACGACTGTTCGTCGTCGAGATTGATTACAAAGGGTACAATGTCATTAAAAACAAAACCACCATTGTAATCGAATCCGGCTTCGGAATCAGCTTCTTCTCCGCTGTCCGTGTCTTGGATCGATGGTTCCGTGTCGGATTCATTACCATAAAGGAGAGAATCTGTGAAATAATTCTCATACCATTTGAATGGTTGCTTATCCGCGACCACCGTCCTAACTCTTCCATCCGTGTCGACATATTTCAAACACTGATGTAGAGTGGAGGGGACTATAACGTTACTATGGATCCAAGGCCGACCCAATAGTAAGTTATAGGATGTCTCAGCATCAATCACGTAGCACGTGACCTCCGTCTTTAAATCGCCCATTTGGCACTTTATCCGGATTTTACCCAAAGGTCTTGACCCGCTGGTGTTGAATCCGTATATGACTGTGCCTGTAGACGCTAACTTGCTGACTGGAATGCCAAGGCTGTGCATCAGTCGAAGTGGCATAATACTCACAGCGGAACCCGGATCCACTTGGATTCGGTTAACTTCGCTGGAGCCAATGTACCTGACGAAATACAGGGGCTGATCGTGGTTTGAATTCTTCGTCTGCATATCCTCTTTGGTGAAGGTGATGCAGGGGATGTTCTTAGCTGCCACATTGCACTGTTGGGGTAGCATATCCAGTTCTTCAGGAACTGGTTTGACCCTGGTGAGGAATGCTTCTGAATCTGCCAAGGCTTCCTGCAGGGCTTCTCTAGTCTCCTTGGATAACCGCAGCAGCTCATACAGTGTTATCCTTGCTGGAATATTGGCTAGCTAAGCCATAATGTCGAAGGCGCGAGGGTTTTTTGAACTCTCCGGTTTGTCTTTTCCAATCGGACGACTGAAACGAGACTGCTTCGGATTCTGTACCTCCTCGGGCCTCTTTTCTTTCTATTTGTCAACCGGCTGTCGTCGAACATCTTCAACCGGTTTGGGAATTGGGATCACCCCCATCTCTGTGATAGTCTTGGCTGGTCCCTGTTTTGTCACCCCTAGCTTAGCTGCTTGTTCATTATGTGACGGATAGTTGAAGTGGTACTGATTCCCACTTCGGGTCGCAAAGACTTCCTGTTCCTCGTCGGAGAGTGGAAAAGCGGTGATCCTTTCATCATCTTCTCCCGGGATAGCAGAGACTCCATAACAAGACTTCCCTTTCCCTTTGGACTTCTTCTTGGATGACGATCCAGCCCATTGTTCATCTTCAATTAGGTCGGGGTGCACCCAGAGAATTTCACCGTTTGGAGCTGTGTGTGGCACGAATCCCTTTTGGCGCTGTCCGTGTGGATCGTCGTTCACCGTCTTCATCCCGACTTTGGTGACGCGCTTAGGCTCGAACCAATCTGTAGGCACCGATCCAAAACTGATGGACACTGCATTTGCTCCCACATTCTTGGCCAGTTTCGGAGTTATGACTCCTACATCGATCAAGGCCTGGATCTTGTCCTTGAGGTGGTAGCAGGACTTCGTAGGGTGGTGGACCGCTCTGTGATACGCGCAGTACCTCGGGTCTGTCACCTTGGTGGCTCCTTCATGATCCACAATCGCAGGCAGCTGGATTTTGTTGTTCTCCAACAGATATTTGAAGATGCCGGGAACTTCGTCATCTTTGAAGGAGTAGACTTTGGGAAACCTCGGCTCCGAAGACTTTTGCTTCTGAGGCCGTTGCTGCCAATGGGGCTGCGATTGCTGTGGAGCTCGCTGCTGCTGCTGCTGCTGCTGCTGTTGCTGAGGTTGTAATTGAAAGGTTTGGTTAGCATCAACAGCGTTAACCTGAGCTTTACCTTTTCCCTTCTGATTGAAGTTCTGCTTTGGAGGATTTGTAGCCGGTTGGCCTCTTTCCGCCTTCTTCCTCCTGAGGAATCGCTCAGCTTGCTCGCCTCGGACCTTCAAGTCCTTCCATGTCTTGGATGGAGCTGTGCCCATTGCTTCCAAAACATCTAGCGAGAGGTTGTTGTGGCAGGTTTGGAGGATGAACTCCTCGCTGATAGGGTCCCGACAATTCATCGCCTTATTCCGGAACCTTTTGACGAAGACCTCGACTAATTCTCCGTCTTTCTGCTTTTCATCAAGCAACGTCCCGATTGAAATTTCGGTGTCGTCGTCGAAGAAATTCGCGAGGAATTTCGTCTCCATGTCATCCCAGCTGTTTATGCTTCCTGGCTTGAGGCGGCGATACCAATCGAAGGCAGCTCCGCGAAGAGTGCCAACGAATGACCGCACCATCAGAGGCTCATTGCCAGAGATGACTCCCAAGTGCGATTTGAAGTAAATCAAATGCTGAGTTGGTGAACCCATCCCATTAAACGGCGTGAAGTTAATTAGACTAAACTTCGCCGGATATGGGATCGATTCCCACTCTCTTGGGTAGGGACAGGGAATGCCCGTCTTTTTAGTCTCTTGAGCAGAAATCAATGTGTTGATTTTGTTCTCGAAATTCTTAATTTTTAGGCTTTCACCTGTGTCTTCACTGGTATTATCATTACCACCCCTTGGATTGATGAGAGGGTTATTGACGTTGCGAGCTTCATTTGTACCCTCATCTTCCAGGTTGTTCTGGTTGGGCTGACTTGGTTCCCCTTGTTGGTTCCTTAATGCTTGAAGCTGTTGGTCATGCATTTCTCTCATGTTCTGCATTGCCATCTGCATTTTGAACCTAAAGGTTTCTTGTTGTTTGGCCATGGCATCTTCAAGCATCTTGGCCACCTGCTCCGCGCTTATCATGAGCGACTCGCGGGGCTGTCCCTCACTGGACACTGTATTATCAGACGCCACTGCTGAGCCAGCATCTGATTCTTCGTCTCCCGAAGGTACTCTCGTTCGGATTCTACCATACGTCGCGCGAATGATAGCCCCAGATTGTAAACGGGTCCTGGGTCGGGATGCTTCTGGAATAATCTCGGGGTTATCCTGAGCCGCTGTTCCTGTGCTGGTCATATTGGCGGTGACCCTTGAATGTTCACCGTCCTTGACCCTTGTTCTTCGTTGGAAACGCCTGTGTCTTGGCCTTGGCGCTCCAGTGCTAAGTCTTTCAAACACCGATACTCTTTCGGGGACTGCCTTAACACAATTGCATTCAGACAATACCGCCCGAATGAGATTTGAACAAGGACATTGATTCCCGAACCTTCGAGGGCTCCTCTTTCTAGATTTGTTCGTACCCCCGGCACGATAGTACAGCTCATCTGTTTGGAGGTCAGAGCAACCTATCGTGTGTTGACACGATCTCTCAGGTATAACGTTGTCGTCATCAGATGACAACGTTTCCTTCTGAGGAACAATTGTCTTCTTCGGACCCTCCAGAGTCACACGCCTCGAAACACGCCTTTGTGGGTGTGAATCTTCGGCGGGCTCTCGCACTTCTATGCGCAAAGTTGTGCGCTTGGGTGCCGCGGTTTGCTCCAAGTGTTGAGGGTTGCGGCGACCCCCAGCATGCTGTATTGGTTGGGACTTCTTCACTGGCCCCAAGCGTTCTTGAACTGGAGCTTTACCTCGTTCCTTCGGAAGTGGACCGAGGCGCTCCAAAACTGATCTTTTCTTCTGGGATGGTCCTGCGGGATCTCCCAGGGTAGTTGCGGCAATCACCGGCTGTTTGGATTGACTTGTCGGCGTCCGAACTTTCGGAGGCTGCGAGTTTTGCTCCTTAGCCTGAACCGCTTCAGACTTTGGCCTCCAAACCTTGCGAGTAGGTGGCGGCTTTTTGACCACCTCCTTCTGCAGCTTACGACGGGCTTCCTCAGCTTTGGCCCGTGCTTGCGCGGACAACGCGCGGCGCTTGCGGATGCGCTCCTCCAGTGTTGAACGATTCCGTTTGACACGGACCCACTCCATTGTCGATGGTTTGGAGGAACCACCCTGCATTTGCTGTTGAGGCTGTTTGCCCCGTTTATTCTTCAGATCCGCATGATAGCGGACCCCGTCAACGGACTCCATGGCCTTGGCGAATTGCTTCGCGAGGCGTTGACGCTGCCTCTGGCGGGCTCTCTTGGAGAGAGTCACCACGCCTTCAATGGCAGATTTGACCTTCTTTGAGGTCGGTAGGACCTCACTCAACGCAGCTTCGGCGTCGATTGGGGTGAGGTCGTCGTTGGTGGCTTCAGCTTCATCACACCAACGGACTTTTCTCCTGGAGGAGAACTTCTGGAACTTCTTGGACTTGGGGGAGGAGGCAGATCCGGACGAGGACACGTACTCCTCGTATTTCTGCTGGTCGAATTCGTACTCGACCTCCTCCACGACTGGGATCGAGATCCGCGGCTGCGACACTCCAGCTTCGGCAGCGAAGCTGGTGGCTCCCACTGTGGTCGCCAGATTGTTCGAGTGGGAAATTATGTTATTCTTCATTGATGATTCTGTTACAACTTTGACAACAACTTTATGCGTTTACAAAGAGATCCGGTCTTTTTATAAGATCCGGTTTACAACAAAATCAAAACAAAGAAATAAAGATTACAACTTTCCTTGAACAAATCACGAGTTTCCTGTTTTGCGGTCCCTCGCTTTGTGGGGTTCTTCGCCTGTGCCGGGGTTGAGTACCGTGGACCACCGCGCAATCTCGATCTGAACAGATCTACGTGGTATAACGGGTACTATCCCACCAAGGAGATAGTAGCCGAGAGGGATCGTTTCACCAAGGAAACGCTCGCTCTAATCTCGGGATCTAAGAACCAAGCTTAGATCCGGAGTAGTATCACGTAGATCTGGTTGTCCAAGTCTTCAAGCCTTCACAATCCGAGTTGAGGTCGCAATCCGGAAGAGTTTCGGCTCTTCAGAAGTTTCAGAAAAAGTCCTCCCAAATGAACGAGTGCCAGGCCTATTTATAGGCACTCAAAACTGTGCCTTTGGCACAGAACTGCGCCTAGCCACCTTAGGGTGGTTCGGTTCGGGCCGAGTCCCCCCAGGTGCGTTGGTTTCGTCGTTTTCCGGTGTTTCTGGTTCTCCGTTGTTCGGATGTGATTCGGTTTGTGGTTGACTTGGTTTGGAATCGATTCGTCGACTCGATTCCAGATATGGCAGTTAATCCGCTTCTGAGTTCGAGTCCGGGATTGGTCCCGATTCGATCGTTATATCACCGAGTTCGCTCTTGTTTAGATGACTCGGTGATTCCTCGAAACGTTGGTTCGATTCCACGTGCGTACGTGTTCCATTGTTCGTGTGCCTTGTCGCCTCGACCTTTCGTTGATTTGTTCAGGTCTTGATTCGATTCCCCGAATCTTCATTTGGCAGTAGCTCCGCTTCGGTGTTTGAGTTCAAGTCCGTTTTGTTGTTGGACGACTCGTTAACTTTCCGAACCGTTGGTTTGGTCCCGCACGCGAACGTATTCTGTTGCTTGTGTGCCTCGTCGCCTCGTCACTCGAATGTCCGTTGTTTTGTCGAATCATCGTGCTGAGCTAAGCTAAGGGACCTATAGGCAATTTTATACGCCTACAGGTGTCTATGCACTTAGGCAAAGCCTTTTCATCTACTTGACTAATAGACAACATATTAGCGGATTGTCCTCCTTTCTTAAAATTTTTAAGCAATGCAGGATCAATGGTTCCATCATCAATCATTTCTTAAACTTTATCTTTAAAAACAAAACATTCTTATAAGGTGTGTCCTGGCATGCGATGATACTTACAATATCGTCCATCATTGTGTCTCTTATTATTTTCATTTACTTGACGAGGTTCAGGCAATTGCACCAACTTCATCTCGGTTAATCCCTTAAAGAAATCCTCAACCACTTCTTTGGGAAAAGAATACTCCCTTTCAAGTCTATCTTTCAAACTTTTTGACTTCCCAACACCATTAAACTTTACATTCTTCGACTGGACATTGGCCTCATTTGGTCGAACTTTTGTATATTGTGTTTCCATAAATGTCTCCATCACATGTTTAGTCTTATCACGGGTGCGATCTCTCTTTTCTTTGTCTAGCCCATGTTCAAAAAATTAATGGTGCCCTTTGTCTGAGCGACGATTCAACTGATTTAGTTAATTTTCTATATCAGTTGACTTAGATGCTAACTCTTCAAAAGTCATAGGCCGTACACCTTGAAGATGAACTACCATTTCTGGTCGAAGATTGTTCATGCACGTCCTTACAGCTTCTGGTTCTGTGATTGGCTGAGGACAATAGAGACTCAAATTTCTCCATCTGTTAATAAAATCAGATGCGCTCTCATTCTGGGCTTGTTCTGTCTGAGTTAATTCAGTGATGCCCACAGTCCTCTGAGTATTATAGAAGCATTGTAAGAAGGCTTCTTGCATCTGCTACTAATTTCTTATTGATCCAGGCAGAAGTTTACTATACCAAGTGAATGCAAGACCTGAAAGTGTTTGAACAAACTGTCTTAACAAGAGAGCCCCATTATGAGCAGTATCTTGACATGCTGCTAGAAAGTGAGCGATGTGCTCATGCGGCGAACCATTTCCATTGAATTTAGCAAATTGAGGTTGTTGATAATTTGCAGGGAAGGGAATCATGTTAATCTCAGCAGGATAAGGCTTTGTATAGCCTGGTCTCATTGCATACTGATTTTGCATTAACTGTGCCCTGACCCCTTCGGTGATGAGCCTTTGTACTGTATCAAGTGAAACTACAGTTAGGTGATGTTGAACATCTGAAGCATTATTTGTTGCAGTGGAAGGATTCACAAAGGTTTGTGCTCTAAGTTGAGCAATTTCTTCTTCTTTCTGTTAGAGCTCTCTTTGAAGTTGTATCAATTTATCATCAAGGGATATTTCATCAGTTGTCAAAACTTGTTCTGTGCCTAATAAATTAGGTTCATATTCTTTTTCTACACTACCAATGGTATCATTAGAGCGAGAATGAGAATAAGAATAAGCGGATGATTCATTGTCATTATTTTCAACTTCAAGAGATACAGATTGTGACCTAGACTGACTTCTCGTCATAGGTCGATGTTTCGATACAATAGTACGCCTCCTTTTAAGATACATATCTTCCTCATCAGTCACACTAACAGGCATGGCATTCATGACATGACTAGGAAGAGGTTTATTCAAATCAAGCACCGTGTTGATTTCACATAAGTGCTCACGTAACCAACGAACTCGCCTTCTATCTTTAGAGGAAAGATCATGACCTGTCCTATCTTGTAAAAGCAGTCGATACTCCTTAGCCGTCAATCGTCGTGTCACTACATGACGCCTTCCTGGGGTTAATGCTGGTTCGTAGTAATGGGTTGGTTGTTAATAATACCGACGCTGATGGTGGGTGCTTTTATAAACAGGAGTATCTTCTCTTTTATTTCTTTGAGGTATAACACGTTGCATATGATGTCCGAAGAAATATCGTCCTCCAGTCTCATAATCAGTTGGTTCAGCAGAATGATATCGAGGAGATTGTCTTAATTCTAAGTAATCTTCATTTGACTCCAACATATTACTCCGAGAAGATAAGGTTGAATCATATTTAGATTCATAGCTCATTGGTTTACCCGAATAGAATTGATAGTGCCAAGAACGAGGAGCATCATTTTGGTGATCCCTCACTTTAGGCCTGCCTAGGCGAGCAGCAAAGGGGCTTGTATAATATTGTTCTGACGTCTCCCTTAAGGGGTCATTAACTTGAACTTGTTGCACTGGGGCAGGCACTACCCTACTTAGTGTTCTAAAAGAACTTTCCTTCTTGATAGGGCCTTTTGGTTGTTGAGGTTTGGGCAATTGAAGAGGAGGGAATTCCTTATCATAAGAATTTGCTCCAAATGCCTCTATATCTCTCGAGCATCCAATATGAGGGAAACGTCTTTGAGCAACATAGTGCTTCATTTCAACTGAAGAGGAATCCATGTTTTCTTCCATCACTCCCTTACCCTTTCCAACATGAAAGGTGGATGGTTTTTCCTCATTGTTAAGGACATCTTTAGGATCCTCACGGATAATAATACCGGGGGGGCGCTCCTCCTGTTTGCATTAAGCTTTTGAGTATTAGGAACATGAACTTGGACTGAGGGTGATTTCCTCATCCTTTTCTTCATAGCCTTAGTCACCACAGGAGTAAAGCCATCATTGTCCGCGTCAGCATGCATTAGGTGAATAGATTATTCAGGTTGTGGGACAGGGCATGGTGTTGATTGCGAAATGTTTTCCGCTGTAGCCATCTCCACAGGGACCAGCATCCATAATGCACCAATTTGTACGGAAACAAAATTTTGAGTTGTGCCATTAACATTTGAGTTGCTCGCATGACTTGCCATTTTACCTGCGAACAATGAATGCAGAAATAATGTTTTAGTGCTTTGTGCACAGAATTTTTTTTAAATGCTTTATGCACAAGATGTCGTCTAATATTTGCTTTCTAAAAGATGAGGGGGAAAGCATGCTTCCACTGTGGTCGCCAAAATTTTTGTAAGTGTCGGAGTGCCCGACGTGTATAGTTTGTAAAAAAAATCCAAAGTGGTGCTAGTATCCATCAGAGAAGTAATAATATTTGAGTAGGCTAATCTCTTCTTGACCAAGCCGTAACACCAATCTCAAGAAGAGTAGAGCAATCTCTAAATATATACTCCTTAGATATTAGTATCACTTTGTTTGTAAATTTTTTTTTAAGAGGTGCATGCTTCCAGAAATTTATTTTTTTCTGTTAATTACTCTTGTTGAAGAAACCCCTGATTAATAGAAAGCAAAGAATTAAATAAACATCAAGAATCGAATGTAGAGAGATATCAATTTTATTACCTTTCTAATGTATTACAAAGTTAAAGAGAAAGAATATGGGATCTTGGGTCTCCAGGCAATGTTCTAGATCCCTCCTTCCTTTTAAAAATAAAAAAATGTAGAGGACCTTGTCGTTATTGTTTCAAATTCTAAGTCTCTCATTCTTTTCAATCTCTCCGTATCTTTTCTATCCTTCCTTTTTTGTTATCCCCTTCCCTCCCCGAATGGCAAATGAGGTCTCAATTTATATAAAAAAACTAAGGGGAAGTTATCGCCCGGTGTTTAAGATGGATTGGTGGGGGAGTTATTGTAACTTCCTCATCGAAACTTCCTTATCAAGATTGTTGCGTTCGTTTATCATAACGAACATCTTCTTTGCTTTTCATTTCTCAAGTGCCTATCTGCTTATCTTTCATATTTCTAAAATAAGTGTATATGGAGAGCCCTTATCCCTTTAAGTTGAAATAAGGTTCGTATGAGGGTGGGTATCCTCGAGCTAAATTTTATAGCTAAGGCTTATGATCACATGGCTTTCAAATTTACATGAGGTGTTGTCCTCCTCAACTTAATTTTCATTTATACGAGGTACTACACCTCACATTGATTAGGATTTGTATGAGGTACTGATGTCATCCTCAACTTAATTTTCATTTATATGAGGTACTACACCTCCCATTGATATCGATTTGTATGAGGTACTGCTGCCATCCTCAACTTAATTTCATTTATGTGAGGTATTACACCTCATATTGATTTTGATTTGTATGAGGTAATATCCCTCATATTAGTTTTGAATTTTATGAGGTATTATCATCCTCACATTAAGTTTCATTTATAGGGCTTGTTCATATAATTTTTTTTTTGTATCTACAAATTGCCCCCATTGGCTTACGTGCTCGTTTTTTTTAATCCGAGTGCGTAAGACCAAGTTCTTTTTTTTAATTACTATTGTTCTATGAAAATTTTCTTCTTCTACTTTTGTTTTATTAAAAAGCTTAGGATTTAGCTCACTTAATTCAAATATGAGGAGTCCTTATCTGATTAAAATTATTAAATTAGTAGGAGATAGAATCTAATTTAAAAGGGATATCAACAAATTTGAATATAGAATCCCAACAGAATTTGAAAAGAAAATCTAATCCTATCCCAATTAGATTTCTTATTGCTATATATATGTGTACCTCCTTTTAATTGATATTAGTTTGTTTGAGAAAGACTGAGGTTGTTCTTCTTCTACTTTTGTTTTATTAAAAGGCTTAGGATTTAGCTCACTTAATTCAAATATGAGGAGTCCTTATCTGATTAAAATTATGAGATTAGTAGGAGATAGAATCTAATTTAAAAGGGATATCAACATATTTGAATATAGAATCCCAATAGAATTTGAAAAGAAAATCTAATCCTATCCCAATTAGATTTCTTATTGCTATATATATGTGTGTCTCTCCTTTTAATTGATATTAGTTTGTTTGAGAAAGATTACATGTAAACATCTTTTTTTTTAAATATTACTGTTCGTCCGACTAGTATTCATCGGATTACTGTTCCTTCGGTTCGGTTACTTTTTTTTTCCTGAGGTTGTCATACTCTAACATCTCTTTTGATTTTTTTTTAGTTTTTTTTTTCAATTCCTTTTTGGAGCCGGTCTTCTCTTCTTCCTTGATTTTTTTTTGACATGAGGCTGCTGGCTGCTCAAGCCATCTGCTCCATTTTTTGAATTTTTTTTTCGTCTTATTCTTCTGGACTTTTCTTCCTTTTAGTCTTTTTAGTCCTTTTCTTCCTTTCGTCCACTTCTTATTTTGTGTTTTTTTTGTTTATTTTTTGTGTGTGTCTGGGGTCCTGGGAATGTCAGCGCTTTTTCTTCATGTCTCCTTTTTTACAAGAAAACTCCTTCTTCTTGGGTTTTCTTAGCTAGATTTGTTTTAATTCTGGTATTTTATTTTATTTTGCAGGTTTTATTATTGATTTAATACCTAAATTATCAACTACTTTCTCATTTTACTACCACAAGGTAATAAATTTTTTTCTTTCTTATTGAATGTGATTAAGTATTAATTAGTTGATATTATTTGTAGGTTTCTTGACCGCCCATCGGGAAATTACAATGAGTCCTTCTAGCAATTTTTTTTAAAGTATATAAAATAGTATAGCTAAATTCTTTATATTGATGTCAATAAACTTGTTTATATGTACAAGATATTAAAATCATCAATTACAATGTTTGAGGCTTATGTGTGATTACAATTGTAGTAGGATATGTTTGCCCTCCGTTTTTTTAAGGTGCATCAGGATGTCAATTTAAGTTAAATTTTAGAAATTGTAGCCTTATCATTTGTCTCAAAACTTTATTCTCAAGGTGACATGGGGTTCAAGTACGGAAGTCAAATTCAAGAACGGAGGACCATGCACCTCGAAAGCTTCATGCTTCGAGAATAATTTTTTTTTTGGCATGAGCCATGATGCGGAAAATAAGTTTTAGGAAACCCTAAGGCCTTGTTCCTTAATGAAAAATAGATGAACTTAGCCTGCATTCATAAAATAAATTCAAAAACTTTAGGCTGCTTTCCTCTATTTTAAAAGTTTATTCTCAAGATGACATGAGGTTCAAATACGGAAGTCAAATTCCAGAACGGAGGACCATGCATCTCGCAAGCTTCATGCTTCGAGAATAAATTTTTTTGAGGCATGAGCCATGATGCAGAAAATAAATTTTAGGAAACCCTAAGGCCTTGTTCCTTAATGCAAAAATAGATGAACTTAGCCTTCATTCATAAAATAAGTTCAGAAACTTTAGGCTTCTCTCATCTGTTTCAAAAGTTTATTCTCAAGATGACATGGGGTTCAAGCACGGAAGTCAAATTCCAGAACGGAGGACCATGCATCTCGAAAGCTTCATGCTTCGAGAATAAAATTTTTAAGGCATGAGCCATGATGCAGGAAATAAATTTTAGGAAACGTTAAGGCCTTGTTCCTTAATGCAAAATAGATTAACTTAGCCTTCATTCATAAAATAAGTTCAGAAACTTTAGGCTGCTCTCCTCTGTTTCAAAAGTTTATTCTCAAGATGACATGGGGTTCAAGTACGGAAGTCAAATTCCAGAACGGAGGACCATGCATCTAGCAAACTTCATGCTTCGAGAATAATTTTTTTTGAGGCATGAGCTATGATGCAGAAAATAAATTTTAGAAATCCTTAAGGTCTTGCTCCTTTATGCAAAATAGATGAACATATCCTTAATTCATAAAATAAATTCAAAACCATTAGGTTTCTCTCCTTTGTTCCAAAAGTTTATTCTCAAGGTGCCATGGGGTTCAAGTATGGAAGTCAAATTTCAGAATGGAGGACCATGCACCTCGAAAGCTTCATGCTTCGAGAATTTTTTTTTGAGACATGGGCCATGATACAAAAAACATATTTTAGGAAACCCTAAGGCTTTGTTCCTTAATGCAAAATAGATGAACTTAGCCTTCATTCATAAAATAAGTTCAGAAACTTTAGGCTGCTCTCATCTGTTTCAAAAGTTTATTCTCAAGATGACATGGGGTTCAAGTACGGAAGTCAAATTCTAGAACGGAGGACCATGCATCTCGAAAGCTTCATGCTTCGAGAATAAAATTTTTGAGGCATGAGCCATGATGCAGAAAATAAATTTTAGGAAACCTTAAGGCATTGTTCCTTAATGCAAAATAGATAAACTTAGCCTTCATTCATAAAATAAGTTCAGAAACTTTAGGCTGTTCTCCGCTATTTCAAAAGTTTATTCTCAAGATGACATAGGGTTCAAGTACGGAAGTCAAATTCCAGAACGGAGGACCATGCATCTGGCAAATTTCATGCTTCGAGAATAAAATTTTTGAGGCATGAGCCATGACGCAGAAAATAAGTTTTAGGAAACCCTAAGGCCTTGTTTCTTAATGCAAAATAGATGAACTTAGCCTTAACATCTAAACTTATTTTAAGATTCTATTCTCATCATCCTTAA
>BQKN01046593.1:0-15002 GCA_022839385.1 Asparagus kiusianus | reverse complement strand
AAATGATTGGGATCCTCTCGAATTAAGTGATAATTAGATAGTGTCAAATTAGCCAAATCATTATCATTTATTCCAAAAGCAAAACTTGCTTTAGAGGACATTCAAAAGAAATTGCAGTAAGATCCTCTAAATTCCAGCTATATCATCCAGGGAAAAAATCTTATCTCTTCATATAATAAGCTGTTGGTCTGTGAGATGTCCTTCTACCATCAGAAAGCAAGGATAGCATGGAGTCTTCAAGGAGATAGATCGACTAGCCTCTTCCATTCTATTGTTAAAGCAAATAGACATCACAACAGGGTTACAGTTCTCTACAATAACCTGGGTGTCAGAATCACAGATATGGATGGTATTGTGAATAAATTTATATCTTTCTATAAAAATCTCATGGGGACTACTATACCAACTGACAAACCTGATATTAATATCATTAAGGATGGCCCCTGTCTGGATGCAATTCAAGCTAGAAAACTATCAGCTCCAATTTCTAGAGAGGAAATTAGGAAAGCAGTCTTCTGAATCCATGACAACAAAGCCCCAGGTCCATATGGATTTAGTGCCTCTTTTTACAAAACTTCATGGACAATTATTGGTGAAGAAGTTACAAAGGCCATTGAGGACTTTTTCAAGACAGGAAAACTTTTGGGTGCAATTAATTCTACTTTAATATCACTCATTCCAAAGGTAAATTGTCCCAAATATCCCTCTGATTTCAGGCCTATATCCTGCTGTAATTGCCTCTACAAATTTATCTCCAAAATCATTGCAAACAGGATCCAATCTATCATGGGATATTTTATAAGTGAGGCTCAAAGTGCCTTTGTTAAAGGGAGGAATATTACAAATAATATCATGCTAGCTCATGAACTCATAAAGAACTATGGGAGGAAGCATATATCACCAAGAATCATGTTGAATATTGATATAAGGAAGGCATTTGACACAATCAGCTGGAGTTTTATTGAAGAGATACTATCTGGCCTGGGCTTTCCTAGCAGCATGATTAAATGGATTATGGTTTGTATAACCTCTCTGAAATACTCCATCTCTCTAAATGGCTCTCTCCATGGATATTTTAAAGGGGAAAGGGGTTTAAGACAAGGAGACCCCTTGTCTCCATACTTGTTTATACTTGGCATGGAATATCTCTCTAGAAGTCTTAACCAGTTGAAACACGACAGAAAATTCAAATTCCACCCTAAGTGTGGAAAATTTAAGATCAGTCATTTGATCTTCGTAGATGACCTTCTCCTATTCAGCAATGGGGATCCATATTCAGTGCATAGGCTACATCAATGTATCTCAGATGAAGGAAAAGCAAATAGGACATGCTTCAAACTCAGTCAAGAACTCCATTCAGGATCAGCTGGGATTCTCTGAAGGTACATTTCCAATCAAATACCTTGGGGTTCCTCTAATAAGCAAGAGGCTATCATATATTGACTGCAGTCCTTTATTCTCAAAAATAACAAGCCAATTTCAAGCCTGGTCAAAACACAGGAACCTTTCTTATGCTGGTAGATTACAAATTATTAAAAGTGTCATTCTTGGGATTCAAATTTTCTGGACTTCCAGCTATGTTCTTCCAATAAGAGTCCTCCAGAAGATTAATGAGCTGAGTAGAAATTTTCTGTGGGGGAAGAATGATCATGCCTCCAAAACATCACTAGTATCTTAGGATAAAATCTATCTTGGAAAGATGTTTGGTGGATTAGGGATTTATTCAGCAGAAATTTGGAATAATGCATCTGCCTTAAGAACTCTTTGGTATATCCATATTAACAACGAGTCTTTGTGGATCAAATGGGTTCATGAAACCTATTTAAAGCACAGAGATATCTGGCAAGTTGAGGTCAAAAATAGAGACTCTTGGATGTGGAAACAGCTTTTTAAAGTCAGGGATAAGATGTTAAGTTTGTACGGGGGTGCTGAAAATCTGAAACTGTTAATCAGTTCTTGCTACAAAGCTCCAAAAGTTCATCTCTCTAGTTTGTATAAATGCCTATGTCCTATAACAACCAAAGTACAATGGCATGGCACTGTCTGGGAGAAACTAAACTATCCAAAGCACTCTTTTTTGTTGTGGCTTGCAGTCCAGAATAGACTTCTTACGCAGGACAAGTTGATAAGGAGAGGAATTATACAAATAAACAGTTGCAGGTTATGTTCAGGAGCTGAAACAGAGAATCGAGACCACCTTTTCTTTAGATGTAATTACTCATGAGGTCTGGAATGGGGTCATGGATTAGCTCAAATACAAATGAAGAACATGTGACTGGGATCTGCTGATGGATTAGTATAATTGCAGATTAAAAGGAAAAGGGTTTAGGCAAAGAACCAAAAGAATGGCACTTGCAACTACAATGTACTATATATGGAAGGAGCATAACAGTAGAATCTTCAAGCAGGAAGTTCATAATACAACTCTTCTGATCAGAAGCATAAAAATTGAAGTTTTGACTGTCATCCTAAATAACAGCCTCCTATCGGCTGAGTTCAAAGAATGGAGTTTATCCTTATAGGATGCTTTGTTTCCTGTTTTTTCTTATTGTAGTTTAGTTAAGTGTTACCTATGTATACTCACAGGAGCACTATAGTTTTCTCATGTAAATGAGTTCTTTGATGTACATAACCTCATCATTTGGTAAATGAATAAACTCTTTTCATTGACCAAAAAAAAGGGTTTATTTTAGAAAACCCCGATCAACTATGAAACTTGTCTCAGAACATTGTACGCATCTAAAAATACCTATAGGTATAAATATCCCTATTTAAGTCAGAGGAGATCATCCAAAGCCAAAAGAAACAAAGGAACATGTGAAACAACATAGAAGAACAATATAAACACCCGCGACAAGGAACACTGACATGCATAGGCGCGACAGTGGAAGGTGTTGCGCACACAAACAGAGTAGCACATCTCTAGGAAGTTGTAGAGATCTTCGATAGCTTTCCAACACATCTTGGATCACCTCATTCCGATATCGGACGAGGGAGTTAAAGCTAAAATACCTTAGACAGTGCAAACTGCCTCGCAGGTACGCGGCAGTGATAGCTGATGCAGCAATGGCGCTGCAGTACAAGGTGGCCCACAAGTAAAGGGAGTAACACGCCTATGGTAGGTTATATATCTATTTGTGAGCTTTCTAACGTATCTTGGATCACCTCATTCCGAGATCGGACGAGGGAGTTAGAGCCAAAATACCCGAGATATCGCAAACTGTCTAGGAGGTGCGTGATAAGTTACACTGACGCACATAGGCACGAAAGTGGAAGGTGACACACAAGTAAACTGGGTGACACGCTAATGGAAATTTTTATATCTCTTTGTTAGATTTCCAACGCATCTTGGATCACCTCATTCGGACATCAGACGAGGAAGTTAGAGCTAAAATACCCGAGATAGCACAAACGGTCTCGGAGGTGCGCGTCAGCGGCGACTGCCATGGAAATGTCTCGCATATTTAAACCATGATATGATATAAATCTGAAGAATCTCAAAAGACAAAAGTTGTATATCTCTTCGTCAGCTTTCAAACGCATCTTGGATCACCTTATTCTGATATCAGATGAAGAAGTTAGAGCTAAAATACCTGAGAGGTGAGCGGCAGTGGTAACTGTCGCGGCAATGCGCGTCACCGCCCGCGCCCACTAAGAAGCTGAAAATGTCATTTTTGATAGTTTTCTCGAGTTTTGTGCGGCCCACATAGCTTTGTTAACTACTGAGGGTCACTTATAAACGTGGGGGAAGCAGTTACAAGCGAAAATCATGCCCACTACCCATGAAAATCGTGGCATTTAAGGAGTTTAAAGTCGTGGGATGGCGGTTACAAAACCGAGTGGTAACCGATCCTTTAGCCGTGCTACCCTCGGCTATCGCGCCAAAGACTTTTCTTCAGCCGTGCCACCTATCGCTATCGCGCCAAAGGTACTTCTTCAACCGCGTCACCTCTGACTGACGCGCCCAAAGGGAATATAGCTGGTTGGTTATTTCACCCCCATTTCAGCAGTTATGCACCTTTATCACTATAAATACCTTCATATACATGGAAAAAAGGGGGATTGGGCAGATTAGGGAGAGCAATTAAGGCAGAGAGACTTGAGCTTTTTGTGAATTTGATCAAGAGAGGGTCTTCATTCTTCAAAAACATCCTCAAAAAAGCTTTTGGTGAATCCTAGAGATCTAAGCTCTGACTTGATCTTTGAAAGAGTGAACATCTTACATTGATAAGATATTCGCTTAAAGATTCTTACTTCGATAAACGAATAAGAATATCCAAAAGCCTTCACGATTCAATCAGAATCTGTGAATCGGTGGTACACGGGCTAACGCACCCCCGGTACAGGCAAAGATCCCGCGCAAGCAGTGATCCAAACAACGATCCTGCGTTTGTTTCTAAGGAGCTTATAATTTAATTTTTGTTGTAAAAAGTAGTTTTATAAAGTACGAAGCTCACTCTTTTGTATTCATTATAATCAATAAATAGTTATAATGAATTCTACAATAAAACTTATTCCTGACGCAAACAAACTAGCGACCAAAGTGGGAGCCAACGGTCTCGCTGCCGAGACCATTGTATCGTAACCAATCAAGATCCCGGTTGAATCCATGGTCAAGTACTAGTTCGACCAGGCCAAATTTGAGGAATATCTTTCATCATCCTCTTCAAGATCTTCTTTGTCTCACAAGTACAAGAGGATCTCACGATTGAAGAAGGCTTATACGCCAAAAAAGGCTAAAATTGAAGACTCTCGCCCAATCGTTGTTAAGGTCTTGCCTCACAATATTATCCTGACGACCCCTAAAGCCGGAAACTCTGCTCACAACAATTCCTCTCCAATTAAGGAGTCGTTCGGTCGAAGTTCGCTAACTCTGACGAAGAGGGCTCATCAGAGGCAACGCCAACGCCGCGCTCGTCAATTGGCTAAGGATTTGGGACAAACCGGTGAAGTTCATTACTATGCGGACTTAGGATCAAGGAAACATCAAGTGGTTCAGTCGCCTTAACGTCAAACCACTCATATCTCTGCACAACTCACGATGGAGGAATGGACTCTCGTCAAAAAGGTTCGTTCAACTCTCAAAGAACGTATACAAAGCGTCGTGCAAACGTCGTTCATGTCCGTGCTCTTTTGTAACAAAGGCAAGAAGAGAAGGAGGAAATGGTGTCTAAAAAATCATCAAGAACCAGCCAAGTGTGGATCCCCAAATCCAAACTTACACAAAAATTAGATCAGTGGGATCAATTCTTCAACCACGGTAGTCTTCACTGTGGCGGCACATTCTTCAACCATGGCAGTCTCCACTGCCGTAGCACATCTTTCAACCATGGCAGTCCCTACTGCCACAGCACCTCTCTCAATCACGGCAGTCTCTACTGTCGCGAAACCTTCTTCGACCACGGCAGTCTCTATTGTCATGGTCAAAAGGAAACTTCCAATTTCTCTCTTTTGACTCCGTCGACATCCATTCCTGGTTCATCTACTGTAATCACTTCTAATATGTTACCAGTGAAGTCATGGGTCAGTCCCGACTTGTCAAAATTTAAGATCACAATGGCGGATCGCCTTGGTCCTTTACCTGATGATCGAGGTAGAATTCCAGTCAAAGAATGTTTGGATCCGGTGAATAAACCCCAAATAGATTCTTACACTGGGGATCGTAAGTATCCTCCTATCAAGTCAAAACAAGTCCAGGATGGGAAAACCCCAATTTCTACTCGTTTGGGAGTTCGTAACGAAACTCAGGAGCCCGTTAAGACTCTGCACCCGCAAGGGCATGGTTCTAAACATGCGACTCCTGACGTGACCTTGGATCACTCAAATGTGACAACAAGTTGTCCTGAGAACGCCAACAAGGCTTTACATCCTCAGAAGAAGACATGTTCGTCAAAAGACATCGTTATACCTAGAGGGTCATACCAACAGATGATAGGATTCTCTGGTAATCATACTGATGAGTTGTACTATCAAGCTGGGATGTGAGCAAAACTCAAAAGAGGATTGTCCGAGAAATGAGCTCTCATTATTTCTATATGAAACTCATTAGAGCAGTACGATCGGAATGTGACTACTCCAAACGAGAAGTCATGCCGCAAAGAGTCTCAGTGTTCCAGAGGCTTTTCACCGAAATGTCGAAGCCTAAGCCGAGACATTTCCGCAATAGAAGATCAGCTGTCCAAGATGACGAATTCCCTGAAGTCACCATCAACATGACTGATAAAGGAAAATCTAAGCGGTATTCAAGTGAATCAAATCCTGACTTTTCTCCGGAAGAAAAAGTCAATTCAAGAATTGCTCAACAGATGTCTTGACTCCAGTTAAGAGCCATCAGACGTAGGGATTATAAGAAAATGCATGAAGGAATGTCCTCAGATGATGAACTTTCGGACACTTGTTCTGCGATTGCTTCGGATGATATAATATCTAGCATAGGGTAAGCCAGAGAAGTGTTCACAATCACTCCTGATCAATTTGCTCAAATGCTTCAAGAAGCTCTAGCCAAGCAACGTGAAGAAATTAGAGCTGAAATGAAGATGGAGATGGAGTTAGCTATCCAACAAATTAGAGAATTGCAAGCTCAACGGCCTCCTCCTCCTGAATCCAGTCAGCGAGCTGAATCCAGCCGCCACTCTCAGAATGTTATAGATGATAGCGATCCAGAAGTGGATGAAGTCATTATGACTGATACACCTCCTAATAACAATAACACTCGAGGTGGTTCAACGGATCCTCCCAACAATAATATTGGGGGTGGTTCAATTTCACCTCTTAATAACACTAGGGTGGCCTAACTATTTCTGCTCAACATCACTCAAAAAGAGATGAAGATGAGGACAATAAAATACAAGACCTTGAAAACAAAGTCAATGCTTTGATGTCCGCTCAAAAAGTAAAGAAGACGGGTGTTCTGTGCCCCTATCCAAGATAATTGGATTCAATACCGTACCCGGCAAAGTTCAATCTGATTAACTTCACACCGTTTGATGGGAAGAGCTCACCTATTCAGTACTTGATTTATTTCAAGTCTCATTTAGGCATGATCTCTGAAAATGAGGCTTTAATGGTCCGGTCATTTGTTAGCACCCTTCGTGGGCCAGCCTTCGATTGGTACCGACATCTTAAGTCAGGGAGCATCAATTGCTGGGATGACATAAAAAGTTTATTCCTCAGCAAGTTCTTCGATGATGACATCGAAGTATCAATCGGAACCCTTCTGGATGAGAAGTAAAAAGATGGGGAGTTGGTCGATAATTTTGTCAAACGCTTCCGTAACAAGACAATTAATTATAGAGATTCTATTACAGAGGAGTTCATCCTGCAAACATGCCACAATAATCTCTCCATCGATGTCCTGGAAGCTCTGGGGGTCGTACAATCCAAACCTTGGAAGGATTTAAAAATACGCGGTGAACAAGCTGAACACTTTCTTAAAAGAAAGAAAGCTGAGAGAAACCAACCGACGATATCTGCAATCGCTGTGAACGCAACTCTCAATCCGAAGTTCCAAAAGAAGTATTCTTTCGAAGATGATGAAGCTCCAGCCATCTTAAAATACCTCCTTGCCAACGACAAGATCGAGCTACCACCTATTAAAGATCAGGAGGGAGTTAAGAGGATTATGGATCCAAACTACTGTGCATACCACAAAAGGATTCTTCATCCTACTAAGGTTAGCTTTGGACAAAAAACAAAATCCAAGCCTTGATTAACTCCGGCGTCATAACAGCGAAACAAGCCAAATAAAGACGATATTAACTCCAAAGAGTATACAAGTATAAACTGCTTCTCCATGAACTCCAAAGGGTATACGAGTATAAACTGTTTCCCGAACCTTTGACTGATATAAGAGGTTAAAAAAACTGCTTCTCCATACACTCCAAGGGTATATGAGTATAAACTATTTCCCGAACCTCCGACTGATATAAGAGGTTAAAAATTGCTTTCTTAAATTGCACGCTCCAATAATATAACCAAATGTGATTAGACTCAGGTTCACCTAAAAGCTGGGGATAGATACGAGGTTATCATTGCTAAATATGAAGGTAAGAACCAAGACCTGATTCTATATCAAGAACAGCAACATTGCTCACAAACGAGAAGTTCCTGAAAAAGTACTATCCCTAGTACATTCAGGGTAACCTATTTAACGGGAAGTTCCTGGAGAATACTATAAATGGTATTCTTAAGGATAACCAAAAATTAATTGATTATTCAAGGTAAAAACCAATCATCTGAATAATCCACTCTTAATCATGATAAAAATAACTAAGAACCTCCCGATGTGGCTATTTAATCATGTCCAAAATGATTAAAACCCCCCATATTATGATTTTCAGAGCACTCTTTTATTGAGATGAGATTCAATGACTTCATCAAATCAATCTTCCCTCACGAAACTCTGAAATCCTTCAAGAATGAAGCATGTCCTATTTGATTTTCCTTCATCCGATTCTTGGTTGGTTTCAATAGTCGGGATCAATTTTGTCAACTCCCACTGCGACTTTCCAAGTACTCTTTCGTTGAGATAAGATTCAATGACCTCATCGGGTCAGTCTTTCCTCACAAAACTCCTACGGTCTAGTTGTGAAGTGCTTGATGATTCACAGACCTTCACCATAAAATCCATCACCGATCAAATTAACTGACGGTGGATCCACCAAAATTCTTCGTGGTTAAATCCACCCAAACTCCCGCTGTGTCCGAGCCTTTAACACTCTAACTGTTGAGCTCTGACACAACACTCAAAATTTTAATCCATGACATTTGGCAAACCACTTTTCATTTTAAAGTCTTGTCACTGGTTACCAAAAACCTCTTCTGAGTGATTTGTGTAAATCTACATTCTTACTGTTATTTGTACCTCTACTCCCCCCATTTGGTCAAACATTTAAACAGTTAGGACCAAAAGTAAAATCCCCTCTCGATTCCTTCCATGAACGAGAGGTCCACAAATTAAACGATTAAACCTTTAACTAGTTAGGATCGTCTCAAATCCTCATTTGGTCAAACCTTTAAATAGTTAGGACCAAAGCCAAAATCCCCTCTCGATTCCTTCCATGAACGAGATGTCCACAAATTAAACGATCAAACCTTTTAATAGTTAGGATCATCTCAAATTCTCATTTGGTCAAACCTTTAAACAGTTAGAACCAAAGCCGAAATCTCCTCTCGATTCCTTCCATGAACGAGAGGTCCACAAATTGAAAGATTAAACCTTTAAACAGTTGGGATCGTCTCAAATCCCCATTTGGTCAAACCTTTAAAGCTACCAACAGTACCAACCGAGTACCAACCGTACCAAGTAGTTGGTATACCAACATTATTGGTTAGTAGAAATGGTGAATTTTTCCTACCAATTATATATTGGTTGGTACATGGTACTAGAAAAATGTAATTGGTATACCTACCAATCCAGCCCTACTTTAAACAGTTAGGACCAAAGTCAAAATCCCCTCTCGATTCTTTCTATGAATGAGAGATCTACAAATTGAATGATCAAACCTTTAAATAGTTAGGATCATTTCAAAATCCTCATTTGGTCAAACCTTTAAACAGTTAGAACCAAAGCCAAAATCCCCTATCGATTCCTTCTATGAACGAGAGGTCCACAAATTGAACGATCAAACTTTTAAACAGTTAGGGTCGTTTCAAAACTCCTATTTGGTCAAACCTTTAAACAGTTAGGACCAAAGCCAAAATCCCCTCTCGATTCCTTCCATAAAAGAGAGATCCACAAATTAAACGATCAAATCTTTTAATAGTTAGGATCGTCTCAATTCTCATTTGGTCAAACCTTTAAACAGTTAGGACCAAAGCCAAAATCCCCTCTCGATTCCTTCCATGAACGAGGGGTCCACAAATTGAACGATTAAACCTTTAAACAGTTAGGATCGTCTCAAATCCCCATTTGGTCAAACCTTTAAATAGTTAGGATCAAAGTCAAAATCCCCTCTCGATTCTTTCTATGAACGAGAGGTCCACAAATTGAATAACCAAACCTTTAAATAGTTAGGATCGTTTCAAAATCCCCATTTTGTCAAACCTTTAAACAGTTAGGACCAAAGCCAAAATCCCCTCTCGATTCCTTCTATGAACGAGAGGTCCACAAATTGAACGATCAAACTTTTAAACAGTTAGGGTCGTTTCAAAACGCCTATTTGGTCAAACTTTTAAACGGTTATGACCAAAGCCAAAATCCTCTCTCAATTCGTTCCATGAACGAGATGTCCCCAAATTGAACGATCAAACCTTTTAATAGTTAGGATCGACTCAAATTCTCATTTGGTCATTAAACAGTTAGGACCAAAACAAAAATCCCCTCTCGATTCTTTCCATAAATGAGAGGTCCACAAATTGAACGATCAAACCCTTTAATAGTTAGGATCGTCTCAAACCCCCACTCAGTCAAATCTTTAAACAATTAGGACCAAAATCAGAATCACCTCTCGATAAATGAAAGGTTTCCACACATTCCCCACTCGGCCAAACCTTTAAACAGTTAGGGACGAAGTCAGAATTTCATCTCGATAAATGAGAAATTAACCTTCAAATTGAGTAACCAAACATTCCGACTGTTAGGGTTATCAAAATCTTTCAGATTCTCAGAGTGGAGATCCCACTCTTAGTTTCGCCTTTTCAGATTCTCAACGTGGAGATCCCATTTTGAGTTTCTTTTGCAGCAGGAGTAGAATATAAAAATCTTCTTCTCCGATATCGGGTTCATCTCTACCAACAAAAAAGAGACCAAGAGATAGAATATAAAATTCTTCCTCTTTAGTATCAGGTTCATCTCTACCAACAAAAAAGAGATCAGGAGATAAAATATAAAATTCCTCCTCTCTAGTATTGGGTTCATCTCTACTAACAAAAAAGAGATCAGAAGATAGAATATAAAATTCTTCCTCTCCAGTATCGGGTTCATCTCTACCAACAAAAAAAGACCAGGAGATAGAATATAAAATTATTCCTCTCCAGTGTTGGGTTCATCTTTTCACCGAAAAGACGTAACTCATCAACATTTTTAAATCCATATTTGAAGCATGGGGGACTTTATCTCGATCTCTTATTAGAGATAAGCCTACGCCTAATACGCGTTGCTGGGTGGTCTGTTCCCACGAAAACGACCAAGCCTATGTATTCAACATCATAGCACCAAGTCTAAGAGAGTTTATTCTTTTAGCATAACGTTACATACAGAACAGACTTAAACAATCTGTATGCTAGCCCGATTCAAATGGTAGTTGGTAAAGGTTTATCAAATCCGTTGATGGCTGGGGGTTTGCCAAAATCCCTTTAAATACGATAATCACTAATGCACTAGCTTCATTAGTTGGTCTTGTGACTTGATTATCTAACAAACTCAGAATAAAATCCATACCTGCAGATGAACCAACTTGAACAATTGGTCCTGCAACCTCGACACTTAGGACCGCTATGTTCCAACATCTTAAGAGCTTAAACTGTGTAGACTCAAGTAAACGCACGAGGATAAACCGAGTTAACGCCGGTCAACACGTCAATGATTTTCACCAAAATAAGGTTAAGAAAAAATTCCAAGTTAATAAATGATTCCAGGGGATTCAATTGCGATTCAGATATGAATTTCCAATGAACAAGCAGTTCAACATCAGTTCAACGACAAGAGCTAATTCACAAATCAAAAGATCGGTTTCAGTTCAAGATTTCGACAATGGTCAAGCGATAAATGTAGCACCGGAAGAATTTTAGCTATTCTACAAAGCACTGAGTAGACTAAAAGATGAAGAAGTCAAGAGTTGAAGCCGTTCACAGGTCCTTCTACATGATCTCCTTAACTAAATACTGAAGGAATTGCAAATAAGACATGTTTTATCCAAAGTGTCCCAGACTCCTCTATAAAAAAATGAGTCTGAGATACTTTGGAGGGGGTATCTGTAGGCTTCTAAAAATACTTATAGGTATGAATATCCTTATCTAAGTCAGAGGAGATCATCCAAAGTCAAAAGAAACAAAGGAACATGTGAAACAACATAGACGAACAATATGAACAACCCCGATAAGGAACACTAACGCGCATAGGCACGGTAGTGAAAGTTGTTACACATACAAACAGAGTGGTGCGTCTATGGAAAGTTGTAGATCTCTTCGATAACTTTCCAATGCATCTTGGATCACCTCATTCTGATATCGAACGAGGAAGTTAAAGCCAAAATACTCGAGATAGCGCAAACTGCCTCGGAGGTGCGCGGCAGTGATAACTAACGCAGTAATAGCGATAGTATAAGGTGGTGCACAAGTAAAAAGAGTGACATGCCTATGGAAGGTTGTAGATCTCTTCGTTAGCTTTCTAATGCATCTTAGATCACCTCATTTTGAGATCGGACGAGGGAGTTAGAGCCAAAATACCCGAGATATCGCAAACTCTCTCTGAGGTGCGCGACAAGGTACACTGACGCGCATAGGCACAGAAGTAGAAGGTGACATGCAAGTAAACAGAGTGATGCGCTAATAGAAAGTTATATATCTCTTTGTTAGCTTTCCAATGCAACTTGGATTACCTCATTCCGACATTCGACGATGAAGTTAGAGCCAAAATACCCGAGATAGCACAAACGATCTCGGAGGTGCGCGTCAGCGACGACTGCCGCGGCAATGTCTTACACGTTTAAGCCATGATATGATATAAATCGGAAGAAGCTCAAAGGACAAAAGTTATAGATCTCTTCGTTAGATTTCCAACACATCTTGGATCACCTTATTCCGATATCGGATGAAAAAGTTAGAGTTAAAATACCTGGGAGGTGCGCGACAGTGGTAACTGCCGCGGCAATGCGCGTCACCGCCCACTGCCGCGCCCACTGAGAAGCTAAAAACGTTATTTTTGATAGTTTTCTCAAGTTTTGTGTGGCCCACATGGTTTATTAACTATTGGGGGTCACTTATGAACGTGGATGAAGCAGTTATAAGTGAAAATCATGCCCACTACCCACGAAAATCGTGGCATTTAAGGAGTTTAAAGTCGTGGGATGATGGTTACAAAACTGAGTGGTAACCGATCCTTTAGCCGCGCCACCCCCGGTTGCCGTGCCAAAGACTTTTCTTCAACCGTGCCACCTATGACTGCCGCGCCAAAGGTACTTCTTCAATCGCGTCACCTCTGACCGACGCGTCCAAAGGGAATATGGTTGGCTGGTTATTTCACCCCCATTTTAGCAGTTATGCACTTTTATCACTATAAATACCTCCATATACATGGAAAAAAGGGGAATTGGGCAGATTAGGGAGAGCAATTAAGGCAGAGAGACTTGAGCTTTTTATGAATTTGAGCAAAAGAGAGGCTCTTCATTCTTCAAAATCATCCTCAAGAAGCTTTTGGCGATTCCTAGAGATCTAAGCTCTGACTTGATCTTTGGAAGAGTGAACATCTTACATCGATAAGATACTCGCTTAAAGATTCTTACTTCAATAAACGAAGAAGAATATCCAAAACCCTTCACGATTTAATCAGAATCTGTGAATCGGTGGTCCATGGGCTTACGCACCCACGGCACAGGCAAAGATCCCGCGCAAGCAGTGATCCAAACAACGATCCTGCGTTTGTTTCTAAGGAGCTTGTAATTTGATTTTTATTGTAAAGAGTAGTTTTACAAAGTACGAAGTTCACTCTTTTGTATTCATTGTAATCGATAAACAGTTATAATGAATTCTACAACAAAACTTGTTCCTGACACAAACAAACATCCCCCTAAATTATTTTAACATTAGAACCCTATTAATTTTGAGGGTGTTGTGGATACCCTCACCACTTGAGAGCAAGAAAATTTTTTCAACCACATAACTTCAAAATAATTGTTTACCTTTTGCCTACGATGAGACTCTTGATGACCATAAACTCCTATGAATCACTAATTTTCCTCATCCCTCGCTCCTTTGATCGTGACATCAATGTGGTATTTAGACAAAGAATTAATAGACAAACTGTTCTCTTCATTCCAAAGAAAAGTGTTGGGGATTCGAAACAATCAATCGAATACTTGCCCTTCCGGACCTTGTGTTGAAAGTAGGAAAGTAGGAAAAATACCATAAATAAAGATCTAACCTTGTAAAAACAGTAAATGAGACGAACACATAGTTTTAACGAGGTTCGGCAACGTGCCTACGTCCTCGGGAGCCAACACCATACAATCTTTCTATTAATTGAAGAAGAAATACAAGCTCTCAAACTAGGGTTTAATCTCTCTGAGATTCTCTCTCTTTTTTGCAGTCAAAAAGCTCTTTTTTCATGTCTTACAAACCCTAAAAACGTTTGGGTATTTATAGAATCCTGAAACAAAACAGAATCTCAAACAGTTTAGGAATTTGTCTGGACGATTCGCGGTTGACCGCCGTGCCAAGGCCGGTCGACCGGCTAGAGAGAAAAATTATTACAGGGTCCTGTGCACATTTGCGGTCGACCGCAGCGACCACGTCGGTCGACCGACCAGAGCGAAAAATCCTTCTCAATCTCCTGCATGCACGCGGTCAATCGGATCTGCAACTGCGATCGACCGCACAATCTCATGACTGTTTTCTTCATCTTTTCGATTGCAGCTTCGAGTCAACACACTTAGACAAACAAAAAGCTGGCCGACGACCATCACAAATTACTACAAAATAATTGTTAAAATTAAGAACAATTTCATCAATGAAAAGTTGTTAGAAGTAACTAATAAAAGAAATATTAATAAAAAAAATTTTAATTCCTAATTAATATGCATTTCAACTACTTTCGAGCTACTTCTTAGTATTGAGGATTGAAAAAATATTTTGGAAGTAAGGATGACACGTAGGCGGCACATAAGCGTTTAAGGAATTATTGGAAGTAAGTTTTTTAGAAAACCATACACATTTTTTTTGCTTGGAAGTAGCAGAAGTAGTCTGTACTTTTTTTACTTCAGCTACTTCATAATTGCTTTCGTGCAAACAAATATGCCTTAAGCAGTACTCTCTGAAAAGCATTTAAAGTACCTAAAATACCCTCT
>BQKN01046580.1:798-12582 GCA_022839385.1 Asparagus kiusianus | reverse complement strand
TATATATATGAAGTATGATCTACTTAGTAAACCGGCGACGCACTCTAATTAACCGGTACCCACATTAGTCGGCACAATTCCGTCCTCACCCTCTTCCGCCTCGTAGAATTACACTCCCACCCAATTGCAGAAAAGAAAAAGAGTGCGCATGCGAAGAAGAAAAGACTCATTTTTATAATGTAACATTTAAGCGAAAAAGACACGTTATATATTTTTATTTTATAAATTCCCCATTTCTATATCATCATTTTGTTTTGTGCATCTGGATCTCAAAAATTCTCTTTCGATTCTTCGACTCTTCATCTAATTTCATTAGTGAGGATCTCTTTTGTAGGTGAATGCGGTAATTTTGAACGAGCGATCGGATTTATTCTCGTTTTCGCTCGAGATTTACGATCTAGATCTGATCAAGCTTAGGTCAGCTTCGAGCTCTCTTTTCATTCCATTATCTGTCTTCTTCCTTGGATTAGTGGTGAATTTGTTACTTAGTTTCGATGAAGAGAATCAATCTACCATTTCTTTTTGTTGTGGTGAATGAATATTTTTGGTGAGGAATTGATGGGAAAGTTAAATTTTTACTATGCGGTTCGTTGTCATTGACCAAGAGTGCATATTTAGGTCGAAAGTTATTTCTTTTTGAGCAGTTCTACGTGCAATGTGATTTCGATACTAACTTTATTTAATTGTTCAATATGATTTTTCATTGGCATTGATTGTTATTTTTGCTAAAACCTCCATTTCTCAAACTTTCAGAATTTTAATTACAAATAGAGATGTCTAAGAATGGGATGATAGAATGCAGCGTCTGCCACTCTAAATTGCTGACAACAAGCCCGAGGACTGTCTCAAAGGCATATGACAGGCGCAGGAGCAAGGTATCGAAGAGATATCGCTTTTTGAAAATCCTTTTGGTCATAGGCGATTGCATCTTAGTCGGGCTTCAGGTAACTCAAAACATACTTCATGCATGTTAAACTTGGAAACCTTCCAGCAGACTAATTTTAATATCAGATAGTGTAAACTTATGTATCTTCATGGTCAAATGTGGTGTAAATTTGGGTTGTATCATGGAACAATGTAGCATAACTTCACCCATTATAGATAAATACCTCTTAATGAATGTTTTTCTCTAGATAAGTACTGGACTTCTTAACAGTGCGCTCCATTTAGGTTGCCAATGTGCACAGAAAGCTCGAGGTTTAAGACGAGATTGGTTCTGGCTTGTTTGATCATCTATATGCACCAAGTTTGAATGAATATTTAAACTTGCTGAATAGACAAGCTTACACATCGGTTGCCTTCATTTGATTTAGAAGGAAACTATGATGCTTAACATATGCATAATTTTAAGTCAATTAGTTATCTGGTGTTATGGTTGCATTAGGAATGGGATTTAATTTTTCAAGGTTGATTACTTATCCAACATGGTGTTAAGGTTGCATTAGGGAAGGGATTTAGGCTGTGTGTGGTTTGTGTGAAAAGGAAGGAAAATCAAATAAAAGGAAAAGGAAAAAAAAAAGAAAGGAAACAAAAGTGAAAAAGAAAGAAGATTGTGTTTGGTTTGGGTGAAAAATAAGGAAAGAAATGAAAGGAAAAGGAAAAAGAAAGGAAAAGAAAGAGAGAGAAAGAGAAAGAAGATTCATTTTGATGTTTAGATAGGAAGAAACTGGAAAATGAAATTTGTAGTAAAATGATAAGAATATGTTTTTCTCCCCATCTTCTGTACTTAAATATGAGGTAGAAAATACAATTACTTATATTATATAATGATTTATATTAACAATGTTTCAGAAGGCGCGAGACAAACTAGGCGTTTGAGCCAGCGCCTAGCACCTTCGACGCCTAGGCATTTGGCTATTCTTAAAAGTATTTAATTATAATAATTGATAAAAATATGTATTAGATTCATATAAATTTATAAAAAAAGATAGCAATTTTAGATCCATAATAAACCATGCATATTTAAATACTAAATAGCCAAAATAGTAACTAACAATGTTATAGAAAACGCTAGGAGGTCTAGGCGTTGAACTCAACGCCTAGAGCCTAGGAGATTTTCTTTTCTATTTTATGATTACAATAATTAATAGTAAATGTCAATATTATAGAAAACATAGGTGTTAGATTGGTGTGTAGGAGGATTTCTTTCTTCATTTAAGTGGTGGTCGAGGAGATTTTGCTTAAGGTCGGAGGAGGTAGTGGAGGTGTTTATATTTGGAGATTAAAAAAGTTTGAAGGAGGTTGGTGGGCGTGGAGGCTGCAACACAGAATATCACAATTAAGGCCTAAAAAGTGCAGTCTATATTAGTAGACAATGCTCTCATAAACACTGCCAAACTTAGTTGGGCAGCCTAGGTACTGCCTAGGCGCTAGGTAGACGCTAGCTAGGCGGCCTAGGTACCGCTCAGGTCTAAGCGTACGCCTAGGTGGAGGCTTTTTAAAACAGTGTATATTAATAATTTTTTTAAAATTCTTTTTAAAATTTTAATTCTTTTTTATGTACATAGGATGTAGTCTTGTGTATATGTCATTATTTTATAGAATCATAGGGAGGAAAAAGAATTTAATACATTTCACTGTCAATTTAAAATTGATTCAAATAGTAAAAATTAGTTTAAGTAAAAAGCAGTACATTTATTAAAAAAATTTAGTATAAACAAAATGATGAATATATATGTTCAACAAATCACCAACTTTAAATATAACTTAACGAGTATAAGATTTTATTCCTTTCATAGATGATTTTAGGGTAAATAATAGTAGACGCCCATGGACTTTCAGCGTTTTGCAGTAAACTCCATAGACTTCCAAAATCACAGTAAACCCCTAATAAATTAAACAGAAAACCCTAAACTTAACACCGTTACATCTGACGTGGCATGACTCACATGATTTAAAAAACCAAAATGCCCATTAACTTATTAAAAACTCCATTAACTTGGGGAGTTTAGTGATTTTTGCTATAATAGTTTTTTAATGTCGTTCCTTAGAATAAAAGGTGAGGGGTTACTAAGATTTTTAAGTGGGAGGTTCTTGTTTTAGCTGGGGTGGTTTTTGTCAAAGAAAAAAAGACGCTATTTGGGGGTTTTCTGCAGAAAGGCGAAAGCTATTATTTTTTTTGGGGCGGGGGGGGGGGGGGTTAGTGCAAAACACTGAAAGTTTCTGGGGGTTTGCTGTAATTTACCAATGATTTTATGTAAAGAGGGTTCTTTATATGAGAATTTTATTCTTCATGGGAGCTATTTTATTAGTGTCTATACATCATACATCTACAGTTCCATCCATTATCTAATTGGTCTGCATGAACACAAAATGCCACGTGTGTCCATTTTCATAATTTAATGATGGGTACCAGATGCAAAGAAGCTGAAAAAACTCTCAGCAAGACAGCAATGACGTCAAGATCCTCCATTCTCGTGTTTGTTTTCAGCCTTTGAACCCCCGGCTCAATCGTTTTTCTCTCGGTTTCGCTAGGTTCCAGCGAAGAAAGGAAACTAAAAGTTTTATATCTCAATTTTCTTCTCGATTTTCCCTTTCCATTTTGTTTTTGTTTTTCTTTCATACCAAATGGTAGAATCTTTTTTGCTCAAACTAAACAGAGCCTTAATCTTTCAGTGGAAGGAAATTTGTTCCAGTAGACATAGTGGTGGCTTTCCATAACTGATTTCCTTGTCCCTCATTATGTCCACCTATACCATGATTTCCTTTTGTTTATGCAATTATGTGTAAATGTTTACTCATCTCCTTTTAATATAGCTTGTTGTTAACTATATACATTAATGATGATGACCCTGGACACTAGCAAGTTGTGAAGCATACACACATGCACATTTGCAGGATACATCAAAGACACAAACATCGCCTATATGAAAATTCTAAAAACAAGAAATTGTGCACAATACATATAGATATGTGCTTTTTTACATGTGAACATGTACATATGTATGTCTGTAGACGTGTGTGCGTTCATGCGAAACATAACAAGAATAACAACTTAACAAGTGATAATCAACTGTATAAGTTTGATTGAAAAAGAATAAATCTGTTAGACAAATTCATATAAACAATTTGGCTTCCTCGGTGTCATTCGATGCCAGCAATGAAGTGTCAGGTCTCATTGATAGGAGATAATATCTCCTGTTCAGCTGGGGCCATACTGGAACTTGCAAAAGGGAAAATCAGAGGAAACTATAGATTTTTTATATTATGGTGATTAGTTAAAAGGTTACCCTCTACAGTGATGTGAATCACATAAATCCTATTGCAAAAGTAGTGTCCACTTGCCTTCTAAACATGGTCATCAAAGTTTTATGTTGGGTGCAACTTTATGTGCCTGACATGGTGTCCATGACGAACCCAAATTATTTTGGTGCTCAATGTGTCATAATGAAGTGTTGATTTTCTTATAGCCAGAAAGTGCAGTTCCATAAAAAAAAATAAAGATTTTACAGCAGTTCACTTGCAATAATGAGCTTTTTTTAGCCTCAGTTTAGGTTTGTTCTGTCTTTTCTTCTTCTCTTCTCCTTCCAATCTCCTTTGACTTGAACAGAAACTAATCCTACGCATGTAAAGTTCAAGTCCATCTTATGATAACAAGTATATTGGATTTGTATGTTGTTAATAAATTGAATTGATCCCATTAAGTCATGAACATCATAAAGGTCTCAAGCAGCCTCCAAGGCAACCAGGTATGATGATACTGACACACCACAAAATCATAATTTATATATTTTTTGTTATTATTTCTTTCTTATAAGGTGAGTATATTTTAACTTTTTCCCTGCTGCAGCCTATTCTAGTGTATATGTGTAAGGTGGATGGGAAATTCAAGTTTAGTCCCATCAGTGTTAATTTCTTGACAGAAGCTGCAAAGGTTCTCTTTGCCATAGCCATGCTATTATTCCAGGTTTTTATCTTGATTCTATGCTGTTACTACCAATTTCATCAATATTGTCTGTAGTGGATATTTGTTATTTATTGGATCTTTGCTACGTGTCTTCTCTTTTGTTTTTCCCCTTATGCCTTAGTGACCAGCAGACAAAATTTCCCTGTTTTGTGAAGGACATTGAATCATGCGGTTGTTAGTTATAATATAGGGTAAATTGATCCCTGCAGGATTTGATGACCAGTAGCTGTATGACATCATTTGTCAGAATGCATGTAGCACCCATTTGAAGCATGTAGAATGTTAAAGACTTAAAGCCTTAACTTTAACATCACAAGTAGACATATTTGTGCAAATTTGATGGTCGTACTTTGCACTTGAAAACATATACTCATCTGCTATATATCATCATTGCAGACAATATCTAGTAACTGATCTTATGCGTCACTGACTTAATAACTAGCAAGTCTCTTACTCAGGTTTACATTGTAATGGTCGTACTAAAAAGTCTGAAGCACTGACAGTGGGGGGTGATTCTGTCAGCATGCATGAAAGTGTCTGACACACCAGTGAACTTAAAGTCTAAAGATCTTAATGCATATTGCCAAATTGGGTCACTTCAATGAGATTGTTGGTTTCATTTGGGATGGACTGATGTAGTTCTGGTTATATGAATATTTCTTATGATCAGATGGTGCTTGTTCACATTAGAATAAAACAAAAGTAATATATTCACTAATTTTAAGTAAGACGTTCAGCTGGGTCAAGAGGGTAGGGCAGAGGGGTACGAGTTTTCTAATGGGGCATGTCATGAGGTGGAAGAAGAGGGATTCTGTGTTCTTCTGGAAAGCCAGGAAGCTGTTTGATGTCATCGCTCTTCATGCTGATCCCCGCTGCCCAACATCAATGCAGCGGCGAAAACAAAGATGGTGGTATGACAACATAAGCAATAATAGCAAATAAGGGCGTAATGGGAATAACAAATGGCCATTAGTTAATTATAGGTTAAATAACAGATTTTAGAGCGACTTGTTTTATAATGTCGTCTTTTCGGGGACCTACTTCAAATTGGGCATCTTTTGTTGGACAAAAATTATTTCAAAGAAACCACATGGGCGCAGACACATATGTTAAATTATGAATTTCATAAATAAAAATTTATGTACCCAAATCATGTTGTTCAATTGCCTTATCTAAGCACTTCCGTGTCATTAAATGATACTTATATCTGTGTATATAAATCACCATTGTTTAACCATCCTAACAATTTGACATCATAGTGATTCTAGACATTGTTCCTGTGCTGGTGCTTTTTGAATCATTGAGTGAAATATATGCTTACGATAAAAACTGGAGCATTCCTTCTTTTTACCATGGTTAACATAGCTCTCAATTTTGTTATATATTATTATGCAGTACATTATGCTCGTTCGTCAATCTATTTTCTTGTCAAAATTTCAGCCCCCTTTGTTTCTTGACAGGCTAGACGGCAAAAGGTTGGAGACAAACCCCTTCTTTCAGTTTCTACATTTATGCAGGTAGTGGAGTTTTCTAACAGACATTAACTAATATATTGTCAGATAATTTTACATCAAGTATATTTGTCATTTCTTTAATAGTTGGTGGAGTTTGGATGCGCATAACTTTTACAAGCCTCCATACCTTCTACCTAATATTTTCATGCTGTATCTCAGTCGGATCATATTCAAATAATTTTGAATGCAAAAGCATCCTGACTGCATTCACCGTTGTTCTTTTATTTGTTTTTGAAATTGCACGTGGTTAAACTTTATGTTAGTTCTGGTGTTTATTCTCTGGAGAAAGCAGTTACATTTTCTCTGGTAAAGCGTCTCCTGAAAAGCTGTTACCCTTTCCTAGAGGATTTTAACCAGGCATAAAAGAAGTAGACCATAATATGGTAATAGGTTTCTTCACTATGTGAGGTTTAGGACCTTGGGCAATAAAGTGCACCTCAGCCAAATCAAAAATAGCAGTAGTAGCTATAGTAGTATTTATTAATAAAAATTAATAAATACCTGTCTGCTACTTGTTAGCATCTTTTCATTTTTGGCGACTATTTGATTATGTTAGTGAAGTCTGACATGGCCATGGGAGTCCGGTTTTTTTTTTTTTGGGGGGGGGGGGGGGGGGGGGGGCGGCGGGGAGGGGGGCACTTCATTTTCTAGTAGAGACATGAGGATATTTTGGTGCATGGATTTGGGTAGAAAATTAACTGATTTCGCAATCTATTACTCCAACTTTTTTATGTACTGTTGATTTTTCATGCTGACAGTTCATGTAAACTTTTAAGAGGATGTGGATTGTAGTCCTTGGATGCCTAATAGTTAATACTGTTTCTATTTGTTTGTAGGCTGCAAGAAACAACGTTCTTCTTGCTGTTCCTGCTCTTCTGTATGCCATCAACAACTACTTAAAATTTATTATGCAGGTATAAATTTAACTCAGCATATCAAGCGAAAGGTCATTCTGTTAATATCAGCTTTTACTTTTACACAATAATAACAACAATTTTGCTGATTTTTGATTGAAGATTAATATAGAAGATAAACACAGTAGTTGATGTGTTTATGTTCTTTTTCTTCGTTTTTGCAGTTATATTTCACTCCTGCAACCGTGAAGATGTTGAGCAACCTAAAGGTATTACTATTTTTAAGGTATCCTTAATTTACTTTTAATTTTATATTCTTACTACTCCCTAATCTAACAGCACTATGAAAAATATAACAAGTTAATTTTGAGACAACACTTTCTGAAAAGTTTGAAGTCAACAAGATCTGGCTGCTGATTACATGTTTGTTCATGCTAACTGGTCATTGGTCTCTGTTCTGTGACACCATGATCCTTTTTGTCCTTATGTGATCTAGAAAAATCCTTGATCTCAAGCAAATACGTTAAATTGAGAAAATAAAGATACATGAAAATATGTTATTATGTTTATATATGTATATATTTAAATGGAGCAGTAGCTCCGCCCTACAATCTCAAAAAGAGTTGCTTTTACTTCCAACATCTCAATATATCATAATTCAGTTTGCTTTTTCTGGCTATATGTATTTTCAACAGTGACTTTTATTACCCAAATTTGATGCAGAACATAGTGGTTTTGCTGACTTACTAAGGTTTCTTGAATTATTGGAATGTTGAAATTTGTTAAGCTGTGTTATTTTAAGAAAAACTGCATCTCTGTTAATGGTTAGCTGCACCATAAATTCTTATTGTAGCCTTTTTAAGTGTTTGGTTCCCATATCATACTCTAATCTCAAAATAGATCATGGTTTCAATCCTTTACTAAGAGAAATTTAAACTCTTCATATTTTCTTTTGGTGCTGCATACTCGCAGGTTTTGGTTATTGCTGTCCTTTTGAAGATCATAATGAGAAGGCGGTTTTCCATAATTCAGGCATGTTTAAAATTTGGAACAACTCTTTTCCTGATCAATTTGATAATTCTAGCTGTTAAACATGTCCATTGTTGAAAATTATTCTTGCATGAGCTTAATTCAACGGGAACTCTGCTTGAGGAGTATATTATGCATATTTGCAAGAATTTTCGTTCTCTTTGTAGAGATCCATAAATTTTTTTTGCAGATTCCATTCTCTTGTGAATGGTCTCCCCCTCCCCCCACCCTCAATAGCTAGCTTAGAACATGTCCATGAGATGAATTTCTGTAGAAAAAAATTCTTCATTCTTTCCTCTAGATTTTCATTTGGTATTTTGGTCTAGGAGAGTTTTTCACATTTGTTCATTGGTTCACACTTAATATCGAATAGGTAGGTTTACCTACAAGTTAGTATACTGCAAGCGTCTGACAACCACTGCCTTGTCTAGTAGTTCCCTTGTCTTGGATTCTGACCCCATAACTTAGACTTACCATTAGGTTGACCTCCATTAAAGTTGCATAGAGGCTTCTGTGGAATCTTCTCTTTATGAATTAGCTCTTCAAAGCCAACCCCATATTGAATAGAGAAGGCTGATGTGAAGATGAAATGAATTAAATGATAATTCTGGTCTTTTTTGCTTGTGTTCTGACATTTGGTACTGGTTGTTGATGGACAGTGGGAGGCTCTCGTGCTCTTGCTCATTGGAATTAGTGTCAATCAGTTACGTTCATTGCCAGGAGGTACTACTGCACTTGGTCTTCCAGTTGCAACGGTTGCTTACTTGTATACATTAATTTTTGTAAGTTTGTTGCAGCACTGGTTCTTTTGTTGGATCATTATTGTCTCTTTTAAATGAATTTCCACATGGATTTTGCATGACTTCAGCTGCCAGTCTTACTTTGTTGATTAAGGAACAACAAATGATAATTTTTTGCTGTATTTTCTATGTTAATAATATTTGCTACTTCCATTGTCTTTTTTGACGGGCTGATTCACAAATTAAAATCTGAAATAGTTATTACTTGACTTTGATATTTTTTCAAGAATACATGTTTAATGGCAGTGTTGAAGCAGCTAGATCCACTATCAGTAAGCCTCAATGAAATATTTGACTTTTCTGCTGAGTAATTCTAGGATTCTTCTTAATGGAATTTGAAATAAGATAAAATGTGAACAGATGGTCTACTTATTTCTGAAGTTGAAATAAACACCAGCTGGATCATATATTAGAAAATTCACACTATGGGATATAATTTTCAGGTAATTGTACCATCACTGGCATCAGTCTTCAATGAATATGCACTAAAGAGTCAGTTTGATACAAGTATTTATCTTCAGGTAATCCCTTTGACCCTTGATGCAATTTTTTATTGAGTGATTAAAAATATGACTATCACATACTCAAATGCACGATTCCATCTTCTATCCAATAAAGATTAATAAACTTCTATTGTTGTTTAGGTGAAGACTTGGGTCCTGCTAAGACTTTTGTTATCTGATTTTCCATGTCTTATTTGCAGAACATATTTTTATATGGCTATGGTGCCATATTCAACTTTCTTGCCATTGTTGGAATTGCAATATTTAAAGGTATACCATCTAACCTAATCATTCACATAACTTTTACTTGCTTGAAACCTTTTTAGGGTGTTAGAGAAGTTGTCACTAGGATCACCTCATTAGATTTGCCAGTAGTTTTACCTGATATTATGATTTTACAGGACCAAGCAGCTTTGATATCCTTCAAGGCCATTCAAGGGCGACAATGCTACTTATATTGAACAATGCAGCCCAAGGCATACTATCCTCTTTCTTTTTTAAATACGCAGGTAGATATAATTTAGTTTGTGTTTGAGCCTGTTAATTTCTTGCTGGAGAAAAGCCTAAAGTTGAATACTCGATTAAATTTAATGATCCATACAGATACAATTTTGAAGAAATATTCGTCAACTGTTGCGACTATTTTTACTGGAATAGCATCAGCTGCATTATTTGGTCATACACTGACTATTAACTTTATGTTGGGAATTTCAATAGTATTTATATCGATGCACCAGGTAATTGTTGTTGTATGCAAAATCTACTCCATCAACTTTTACCAGTGTTAATTACTTTAGTTCCTTTCAGTTCTTTTCGCCACTTGCCAAAGTTAAAGATGAGGGTTCAAACGGAACATTAGAGCTTATGGATGCTCAAAATGGCAGGTTCACAAGTTTATTTATTTGATTCTGTTGATGAATTTGATATGTTTTTTCATGATATAATCTTTGTTATTTCTTGTATGATCTTGCCTGATTTATTGGCATATAAGTGGTTCGACTATAATGGAAATATATTGATTAATTGTTTTATCCTGTCAGTAAGTTTGGTAACATGGTTTGTGATACTGACTCATATTCCATTGACGAACCGAACCGTTTCAAGAGTCTGAACAAAATCACTCAGGCTCATTTTACACGTCATGTTGTAGATCTCATACATTTCCGGCGGGGTAGATGAGCTTTGTTTTAACAAGGCTCAAGTCATATTCGAGACAAACACTCCAATTGCTTTACAAGTCGTACTTCCACTGTTCATATTTCTTGCATGGTATACACGATTTTCAATTAATATCCTAATGTGATCTTTCTTCAGGTCAAAGGATGATCCCTTTATAAATATGACTGCTGGTGCAGCTGAGGGAGTAAGACGCATTTCTATTTACCTTTTTCTATCCCAAACTAATCTAGTTGTTCTTACACACTTACTCTATTTTCAGGCTACCCATCGCGTTGGACACGATGAGAGGAAACCCCTTTTGCCCACTTGATATTGTTATGAGGGCACAGTCAATCCCTGGTATATGTTTTCTCTGAAAATTATCCTAATGAATGATATGCTTTGCTATTATCTCGTCCCATCACCAAGATTGTTAAGGTACTAATTAGCTTATACTTTTGGGTAGTGGCACCTTGCAACATTTACTATTTCTGCTTTTATTGAGATTACCTTTACGTTATATGCATACGTGTACTTCACTATGTCTGTCTTGTGATCACCTGTAAGATAATCAGAACTTTGTACACAACTGATAACTATCTGCCATCATTCTTCGAAGTATAATATATATCGAATCGATGATTAACACCGTACGGAAGTCATCTTTGTATGTGAAGTATGTTTCTCCTCCACCCCAACCCCCTACGCAAAAAAATAAAATAAAATAAAATAAAAATTATATAAAAATAATAAAAAATAAAAATAAAAATAAAAATTGTAATTAATAAATATAATAATAAATAAATTAATAAATCTTGTCACGCCCCGAAATCTGCAATGAAAATTCATAAAATACGGGGTACGCGACAGCAGCGACCCGTGTACGAGACAAGTCTTATGCACGAGTCAAGCCTAGCAATTCATATCACGTAGTTTATTTCAAAAATGTTCATAAACCTGCTGATGATAGAAATCAGAGCAACTATATATATATATATATATATATATATATATATATAT
>BQKN01046568.1:1883-16090 GCA_022839385.1 Asparagus kiusianus | reverse complement strand
AATCCGGCAGAGTTTCGGCTCTTCAGAAGTTTCAGAAAAAGTCCCCTCAAATGAACAACCACCCCCCCTATTTATAGCCTCTCTTCACTGTGCATTCGTGCACAAGAGAGAGGGGGGGGGAGTCGGGCCACCTCAGGGTGGCTCGGCCTTGGCCGAGCCACCCCGGGTTGGCTCGGTTTAGGCCGAGTCCCTGGGTGTGTTCCGTTTTGTCATTTTCCGGTGTTTTCCGTCTTTCGGTTCTTCGTTTGATTTGTCCGGACTTTGATTTGATAGCCCAGGTCTTTATTTGGCAGTATTCCCGCCTCGGTGTTTGAGTTCAAGTCCGTTTTGTTGTTGGACGACTTGTTAACTTTCCGAACCGTTGGTTTGGTTCCACACGCGAACGTATTCCGTTGCTTGCGTGCCTCATCGCCTCGTCGCTCGAACGTCCGTTGAGTTGTCGAATCATCGTGCCGAGCCATGTTAAGGGACCTATAGGCAATTTTATACGCCTACAGATACCCCCTCCAAAGTGTTCCAGCCTCATTCTTTTATAGAAGAGTCTGGAATACTTTGGATATGATTGCCCCTACCCTTCGTCAGTGTAACGGGACCTGGAACGACTTTTGTTCTGTATTCCTTCACTCCTTCAGGCTATTCGGTGCTTCGTCGAACGCTTGTAAGGATTCCGGTGCTGCATTTATTGTCTGACCGTCGTCGGAATTTGAACTTCAAATCGATTCCTGATTTTCCAATCTTTAGCTCGTGTTTGTTGGTTCAACATACAACTGACCCTCGATTGTTGGCGTTGAGTCTTTATTTGCGACGCGTTGTCCGGCGTCGTGTTATTGAGTTATCCTTAAGAATATTTTTAGAAAAATATTCTCCAGGAACTTCTCAATAAAAATGGGGAATAGTTTATACTCGTATACCTTATTGGAGTATTTCCGTGCTCAAAATAAGCTGAACCGGCTTGAAAATGAGCCAAAAAAGGCAGTAATTTGGCTCAAAAGATTTCTTCCGTTCCTTCCGAATGTGTGGGAGAGACAGGAATAAACCAAGGATGGGACCCTCAGTTGATTTGAAGTCGTTTCGACGCTTAATTTAGTCCCTTTTGAACTGATTTGGACTGGTCTGGTTCGGTTCAACTTGGTCCGGTCTGGTTCAACTTGGTTCACCTTATAAAAAGGGGTCCATTTTTTTCTTTTTCTCTTTTTTCCTTCTCCTCTCTAGGGCCGGCCCCCCTTTGATCTCTTTCTTGACTTTTCTCTTCTCTCGAGCATCCGTTCTCCCTCAAACCTCGATAGTTATCCTAGATCTAGGGTTCCTTTGGATCTTGGCCTGAAAAATCCCTTAAAAAACCATTCTTTAAAAATCCCCCTCAGGCCCCTCGAGCGCGTGGTGAAAGTTTCCTAAAAGATCTCATCTTTATTGGATCTCAAGCCTTTCTTCAGGTAAATCCTCCACAATTTCGATCTTTTTCATGCTCAATTTAATTTATGTACTTGTGGGATCGTATGTGGGGGTTAAAACTATGATATGGCGCCTCGAGTTAATCTTTCAGGGGGGTAGATCTGATAAAAAAGTGATCTTTTTTCTAGATCTGACCTCTTTTAATTTATTTTGCAGCTTGTCATGTCGCGTTCTTCGAGAGGTCGTTCCCCTGCTATGTTGGCTGATGGCGCGCCTCCCTCCTATGCTGGTGAGCTATTTTTGGCAGTATTTAGAAATTTACAAATTAGTCCCTATTTTCTTGTAAATTTACAAACTGGTCCTTTTTTACCCCCACGTTGTTCTCTTTGGCGAGGCAATCGGGAAGAGCCTTGATTCTCGTTGGTGAGGATCGACGCTTTCGGCATATTCGGGAATTTTGCAAATTAACCCCTCTTTTCTTGAAAATTTGCAAATTGGTCCATTTTTACCCCACGTTGTTCTCCTTGGCGAGGCAATCGGGAAGAGCCTTGATTCTCCTTGGTGAGGATCGACGCTTCAAAGATATGTTTTGCTTGGTCAAAACCATATCTCAAAATTAAAGGGGGCAATTTGACGCTACATTGCGCTTTATAAGGCAGGGATATGTTGTTGACATACCCTGTGTTGTGATTGCACAATGTGGCCAAATCGTCTCACCCTTTATAAGGCAATGACTCTATCTTAACTATTTGTAAGATGAATTCAATTTCCTTTTATAATCGAGACTAGCCAGTGTTTAACTGTCTATTTTGCAGTGGGGTACCCTTCTGGATCATTCTCGTCCCACGCAGTCTGTGGGCGTCGTGGCGAGTATTACTCGACCTCCGACGATCCTTCTCCTATTCCAGCTACTCCTCAGTTTGCTTCGGGCACGTCGACTGAGGTTGCCCAAGTGGTGAGGGAAGGTGGTCATCGGGCTATTCGTCAGCTGATCACAGATGCGCCTTTTGTGAAGGACGCCAGCTCTACTCAGCCTCTTCGGAAGAGTGATTTCCTATTTGGTGATTCTGTCGATGACCCAGAAGCCGTATTCATTGATGCTGAGCAATGGCTTCACAAGATCGGCAATGGCTTCATATACTTGCCGGAGATTCCTCGACATCGCTCGTTGACTGAGCTCAGGCGTCAGGCCGTGATGCGGGAGATGTCGTGGCGTTTGACTGAGGATCATGAGAGCGTCCATTGCGGTTACGTCACTCATCAGGCAGCTCCTGGCTCGAGCAGGAGTCATATCACTGGATTGCATCCTGGAGTGTTGGGACTAGATGCACCACCACGTAACGAGTTTCTCGCCACTGCTTCGACCTTGAGGAATCGCCTCGCTATCCTAGGACGGGAGATGCCTGCTACTCGTCACAGGATTTACGGTTGGGTCCATTCTTTGGACAAGTCTTGGTGGAGCCGCATGACGACGTATGTTTTGAGCCGATGGAGTGAGGAGTTTCACGCTTGCGGTTTGTATACAGCCGTCCGTGCCACCATGTATGGCTTGCCTGTCAGTTTGAGACATTTCTGTGCTTTGTTTGAGTTATATAATCCAGACTCGAACACTTTTTTGACCCGGCAGGGGGAGTTGGGTTTGGCTCTCCACGAGATGCACAGGATTTCTGGCTTGCCCATGGGACAGATGCTATACCAGGAGTACTTTCCCTCTAATCATGAATTGGACCAGTTGAAGGATCGCATGCCTGATCGCTATGAGACTCTATGGGATCTCACCTGTCACTATCACATTGCTTTAGCACAGTCTGAGCCTTTAGCAAAAAGGACTAAGGCCTCCGTGAGTCTGAAGCAGTTTGCGAACTATTTGTTCAAGAACCTGGAGAACCGTTCTGGCGAGGATATTTGTGAGTTGGCCCCACTCACTCCTTCAGAGGTGAACAGTCTGTTGAAGAAGATTGACGCTCGTTCTTATACCACTAGCAGTCCTGAGGGTGACTTCCCTGCGAAGACCAAGTTCAGATCTTTCTTATGGCATGCGACCACACCGATCCGACCGATGACTCTTCTTGCTGGCTTTCTTGCTATCTGGTTGAAGAAGTGCGTGGTTCCATACCAGTCTGGCGACGCCTTGCCCTTGGAGGTACTCTATCCAGCAGTTCAGCTTGCTTACAAGAAAGAACTCTCACTTCTTCCGGTGATGGTAGCTGACATTCACCGAGGACTTCGACAGCTTTCTAGTGCCTTCACACGGAAGGAGACCGATTTGCCAGGTCAGATTCCCACTCTTAAGGTGGAGCTTCCGTACGCTTATCTGATGGCCTGGTTCGTCCTCCACCGCTCGGATATGATGTCGGTGCCGAACGCCACAGATCACTCCGTTCCCCTGCTACAGTTGCTTGAGAATGGCAGGTAGGAGGGTCGAGGATTTTCTGATGTCAGACAGCAGCTGCAGGTCCACAAGTGTTGGGCATTCTCCACTTGTTTTCCGCAGTTCTCCGGCCGGTACGGCGAGTGCTTGATAGATGATGAGAGGCCGAGAGAGTATCGGACTCACTTAGACATTGGCTGCTTTAATTGGCTGATGAACATTAGGCCTGGCTATCTGACTTTTTGGATGAGGGATCAGTGCTTCATAGAGTTATATCTACCCTGCCGATTCGCTCGCCAGTTTGGCTATGATCAGCTCTACATCGGGAATCCTCGTCAGCAGTTTCGGACCCATAGTGGTTTGGTAGACGGTCTCCGTACATGGTTGTGGACCGTGACTGGCTGTACTGGTGCTAAGTTCAGTCTCCCGAGTATTGATCGGTAGTTGAACCTCACTTTCTTGAGCTACAAGTGGTTACTAGCAGCTAACAAGACTATCCCCGTGAAGCCGATTGCAGAGATAGAGGCTGAGGAGGCTTCTCAGCTTGATTCCCTTAGGATTCGGGAGAACGCTCGAGCACAGAGGGCGCGGAACAAGACTCGCCGAATTGATGAAGAGGGCCAGAGGACATTCCATTCCACAGACGAGGCTTCAGGCGGGGATCCCGAAGATTATGATGACTTTTTCGAGCGAGGTTTGCAATTCATCTTTTGCTTCTATCTTCCAGAAGTATTGAAACTGACTATGGTTTGATGTTTCAGGGACCACAGTTGATCAGGATGAAGAGTTCCGTCCTCCTCCCCAGGCGAGACCTTCGATCCCCATTGCTAGGCGGAAGAGATTAGCCCGTAAGCCGCGTGCAGCTTCCCGAGCTTCTGATATGGACCTGGCTGGCGATGATCCTGCCAGTGACGGAGGTAATATCCATCCTGTGAACCATTCTCTTGGTTATTCGGAACATTGACTCATGCTCTTCTATCTCTATATAGGAGTGCGTGGAGAGAATGAGATGAGTCCCGATCCCATTCCCGTATCTCCGGATGAGTCTGACCCACTACCTCATGTAGAGAGGCCTACAGGGGTTGTTGACATTAGAGAGGAGATCAGTGTAGGACCTGATTCCGTGAATCCAGGTACATCTAACATTGACACTGTATTTCTTTAGATAATACACGAATGAATTTGTGTATTCTCTAACTGTCCTCTACTTCTTGCTTCTTCAGATAATTTGCAGGAGGCGAATCCTGGAAATGAAGAGGCTGATGCACCTATGAGAGGTAACTCATTTCCATTAGTTGTAGTCTCTTCATTCTTCTTTGGCACTGATATTCTTTTATGTCAGATTTCTCCATCGATGACTTTGACGAGGGAAGCTTGTTTGCGGACACTCCTATGATGCGATACATATATAGCTCTCCTCAGATCGATGATCAATTACCTGGGGATATGTTTTCTGAGCCCGCCTTCGCTGAAAATCCCGAGGATGGTTCCTTTGAAGGTATGTGTCTCTTTCTGAGTTAATTATAGGACTAGCCAATCTTGACTAATGCAACTATAATGTAACGCCTCTGCGAATTCTGTTTTGAATCTAGCAGGAGCTTTTGTTGAGAAAGACCCTGTTGAGCCGGCTGTGAGACCAACTACACCAGTTGATGCACCTACAGCCGTTACACCTCCACTACCCCCAGCGGCTCAAGGGGAAGAAGGTATAAGTTAACTCATTGAAGAGTGTTATTCCTTTTTCTTATTAAGACTTTTGACGGACTTCTCTCTTTTTTGTGTAGGGCGTTCTTCTCGTCTTCATGTCTTAGTGAAGGAGTTGTTATCTGACGACGATCCTGACAAGGTCGTCATCTGCATAGAAGTTCGCTCCTTCTTCTCCTTTGTGAATGCTATGATCGGCAAGCTCTTCCACGGCGGACTTTCACTTCACCAGTTTAAACCTCTCCTTAATTCCAGAATCAACTTGATAAGGGAAACAGGATATCCAGACTTCGCGAAGGCTATAGTTGACGATCTTGACTGCTTAGAGCATGAGCTCCAGATGTTTCGTGAGCTTCGAGATACCGGTGTCTCTTCATTTATCGCTGCTGAGCTGGAGACCCGTTTACAGTCACTGCGCGAGACTCAGGTTCTTGCTAGTCTTGAGGTTCGGGTGCAGCGAGACCGAGTGGATCGAGTTGAGACTGGTCTTGCTACTAGATTATCTTCACTTGCCGAGCTCGACCTTTCTCTTTCTTCCTGTGCGACCGAGATAGACCAGCTCAGAAGAGCACTCCGTGAAAAGGAGGAGACTTTTGATGTTCTTCAGATGACGAAGGCACAGGACCAGCAGACCTGCACGGCTTTGTCCGATGAGTTGAAGTCCTTGAAGCAGAAGCTGGTCGAGACAGAGGAGACTACTGCGAAGACTTCGACCGCCACTGAGGAGTCCATTAGAGCTGAGCTTAGCCAAGTTTATGATGATAAGCTGTATAAGTTCAGCCAGCAGATTTTTAGCCACGGGCTTGATGTGTGATTTTGTTTGCTGAGTGTTTTGACTCTTGACTCTTTTAGTGAATTTCCTTTTTATTATGATTCGTCATTCCGTTTGAAATGATTGACCACAATACTCATAGGATTTTTGGCAAACCCTCAGCCATCAACGGGTTTGGTTAGCCTTTACCGACTACCGTTTGAGTCGGGCTAGCATGCGAGTTGTTTAAATCCGTTCGCATGTAACGTTATGCTCAGAGATTGAATTCTCTGAGACTTTGTGCTATGATGTCGAATACATAGACTTCGCCATTGTTACGGGAATAGGCTACCCGGCGACACGTGTGAGGTGTTGGCTTTAGGATTTTTGGCCAACCCCCAGCCTCTAACGGATTTGATTAGCCTTTACCGACTACCGTTTGAGTCGGGCTAGCATGCGGATTATCTAAATCCGTTCCGCACATGACGTTAAGCTAAAAGAGTTAACTCTTTTAGTGCTACGATATTGAATACGTAGACTTCGTCTTTCTCCTATGAAAAGACTAAACAACAACGTGTATGAGACGTTGACTTAGGATTTTTAGCAAATCCTCAGCCTTCAACGGATTTGATGTGCTCTTACCGACTACCGTTTGAGTCGGGCTTACATGCGGATTGTTTTAATCCGTTCCGCATGTGACGTTGCGCTAAAGGAATGAATTCCTTTAGACTTTGTGCTACAACTTTGAATATGTAGACTTTGCCATTGTTATGGGAATAGACTACCTAGCAACGTGTATTAGACGTTGGCTTATCCCAACTTAGGCTTTGGGATAAAATTCCCCAGGTTTAGACCCTGGTGCCTTTTTCAATCGGAAAAAGACCAAACCGGCGACGCGTGTTAGGCGTCGACATATCCTTTCTTAGGATTCAGGATAAAATTCCCCATGCGTGTGAGGCATGGATTTCGGTGTTATTAATAACAACCTGCCACAATGTTGAATATGCAGACGGGTGTTCTTTTTAACAGTTAAGAACTAACCGGCGACGCGTATTAGGCGTCGACTTATCCTTACTTAGGTTTCAGGATAAGATACCCCAGAATCGAACTCTGGTGTCTTTTTCAATCGGAAAAAAGACTAAACCGGCAGCGCGTGTTAGGCGCAGACTTATCCCTGCTTAGGTTTCGGGATAAAATACCTAGGATGAATCCTAAATTGATAAATTTTAGGAAAAGAGTTGGTGTGGGGAAGGAAGAATTTTATATTCTATTCCCCAAGCAAGGAAGGAAGAATTTTATATTCTATTCCTTGTTTCTGGAAAGGAAGAATTTTATATTCTATTTCCAGTGCAAGAAGGAAACTAGAAGTAGGATTTCCACTCCGAGAATCCGGAAGATCTAGATAAACTTACCTTTTATAGGATTGGTTATCTGATCGAAAGATGAGTTCTTCGTTTATCGAAGTAAAATTTCTACTTCGGTTATAACCATGAGAAGGTTTAACCAAAGAGAAAGGAAATGGAGTTCCTTCGTTTATCGAAAGGGGACTCCGAATTGAGATTGGACCTTTTTGGTGAACTCACTGTCAACTGAAATTGATCAGTGAGGGATTTTGGTGGTTTGAACTTGGGTTATCCTTTAGAATATTAAGTGTAATATTCTTCAAGGAACTTCCCGATAAATGAGTTGTCCTGAACGTACTAGGGATAGTACTTTTTCAAAAACTTCCCATTTATTGGCATTAATTGCCTATCACCCTCTAGAGAAATTAAGCGATACGCGCCGTTCGAATAGACTGTGTCTATTACAAACGGTCCTTCCCACTTAGGTTCGAATTTACCTTTCTTCTTGGAGGTGAGGATTATTGGTCGGCGAGCAGCGAGGACCAGATCTCCTTCCTTGAAGCTTCTTTGGCGGACTCTTTTGTCAAAAGCCCTGGATATCCTAGCCTGGTAGAACTCGATGTGTTGTTGGGCCTCCAAGCGCTTTTCGTCAAGCCTTTCGAGTTCCTCAAGACGTTTTTGATGATGTTCTTCGGTCGTCATCTCCGTTGTGAGAGCGATCCGAAGGGATGGGATTTGAATCTCTAATGGTAGCACAGCTTCACATCCGTACACCAGAGAATATGGAGTGGCTCTTGTAGGAGTGCGTATTGTGGTGCGATAAGCCCAGAGCGCTTCGCCGAGTTTATCGTCCCAATCTCGCTTATTGGTCCTCACAAGCTTTGACAGGATCTTGATGATCGTCTTGTTGAAAGCCTCAGCTAATCCGTTCGCAGCTGGGTAATAAGCTGTCGACGAAACATCTTGAATCTTGAACTTGTCACAGAACCTGATGAAGGCGTTGCTTATAAATTGTGGACCGTTGTCATGAATGATCCGCCTCGGCACGCCGTGTCGGTATATTACGTAATGCTTGATGAAGTTGATGACGTTGTTCGTCTTCACTTCTTTAAGCGGAATGGCTTCAGCCCACTTTGAAAAGTAGTCGGTGATAGCGAGAATAAATCGATCACCTTTGACTGAAGGAGGAAAGATAGGACCGACAATATCCATACCCCATGTCTCGAATGGCCAAGACGTGGTTGATGTGTGTAATCGCTCCGGAGGTTGGTGCATATAATTTGCATGCACTTGACAAGCATGACATTCTCGGGCGTACTCGATTGCGTCACGAACCATTGTTGGCCAGAAATATCCCATTCTTTTGATTCGATCATACAGCTTGGGACCAGGCTGATGCGCACCGCATTCTCCTTCATGTGCTTCCTTAAGAACTTCTTTTGCTTCTTCGTTCGAAAGGCATCGGAGAAGCAAATCATCATATCCCCGGCGATATAGCGTACGGGTCTCGGTATTGTAAAAGAACCGCGGTGCTCTTCGGCGAATAGATTCTTTTTCCTTTACGTCCTCTGGCAAAATACCGTATTGGACGTAATCGATGATGGGAAAACGCTAATCTCGGGACTCGGACCCGATTTGGGTTGAGTTCACCTCTTTGGCGTTCTCGTTTTTATCATCCTCCTCTTCAACCTCCATATCGTATATGGGTATGCAGAGTTGGTGTGATCTCACCGTGACTAGCAGTTCAGTTTCAGGCGGTTGCGCGAGTGATACTGCTAGTGCTGCCAGTGCATCCGCATAAGCATTCTGGAGACGTGAGATGTATTCGATGTAGAATTCTTCAAAAGAATCTGCCATTCTGACGGCCTCCTGGTGGTACGGAATCAGATCTGGGTTCCTGACTTCATACTCTCCACGAACTTGGTTAACGATCAATTGAGAATCTCCAAAGGCTTCGAGATACTCGACCCCCAGCTCTTTGGCGAAACTGAGTCCAATGATGAGCGCGTTGTACTCGGCTACGTTATTGGAACATGGATTCGTCAGCGAATAAGCTCGGGGCATCACGTGCTTCCCTGGGGAAACTAAGACCACTCCAACTCCGGAGGTGACTTTAGGACATCCAGGGGTTACTGCCTTATTAACTGCTCTCGAAGCACCATCGAAGTATAACTGCCATACTTGTTGGTGTGATGTGGTATTAACCTCGTGGGTTTCATCTGGTAAATCATCATATACCTCAACTGCGTCTGTTGTCGGGCTTGCCGCCAAAAGATCACAAATCGCTTGTCCTTTGACCGACTTCTGCTGTTTGAAGTGCAGATCATACTGGGACAAAAGAAGGGCTCACTTTGCCAACCGCCAATTCATCGAACCTGGTTGAGTCATGAATACCCGTACCGGATTAACATTAGCGATGACGTAAATCGTCTGGCCAACTAAGTAATGTCGCATCTTCTGTACCACAAACACTAATGCGAGACATTCTTTCTCGATCATCGGGTATCAAGACTCGGCGCCTATTAAGGTCCGACTTAGATAATAGACTGCTTGTTCGTGACCATTATCATCGTCTTGTGCTAATAAAGCACTTATCGAATGGTTCATCGCCTTGATGTAAATCAAGAACGGTTTACCTGATTTTGGTGCGACCAGAACAGGGGGATTCATCAGATATGCCTTGATATCTTCGAATGCCTTCTGGCAAGCATCGTCCCAAATAAATGATACGCCCTTCTTGTTTAGCTTAGAAAATGGTTGGCATTTCCCGGAAAGATTCGAGATGAACCGCCTGATGTAAGCTAAACGCCCTTGCAATCCTCTGAGTTCTCTTAGATTCCTCGGGGGTTGCAATTCATTTATCGCCTTTACCTTGTCTGGGTCAATGTGTATACCCTTAGTGGTGACGACGAATCCAAGGAATTTTCCACTGGACATTTCGAGGAAGGATTTTGTGGGATTCATCTTCAACTGATGACTCCGCATAAGATCAAACATCATTCTCAAGTCCTTTATGTGATCTTCTTTGTTGCGGCTCTTTACCACTAAATCATCAACGTAGCATTCCACCGTTTTCCTGAGATGTTTCTGGAAAATCTTAGTCATTGCTCGTTGGTATGTAGCACCTGCATTCTTCAGACCGAACGGCATCACCGTGTAGCAGAAGACACCGAGGGGCGTTCTGAATGCTGTATGCTTTTCGTCATCCGGGTGCATCTTGATTTGATTATACCCCGAAAAGCCGTCCATGAAGGACATTCTTTCGAACCCGCATGTATTGTCGATAATGACATCCGTGATCGGGAGAGGAAAATCATCTTTTGGACATGCTTCATTCAAATTCCTGAAGTCAATGCAAATCCTGATCTTGCCATTCTTCTTCATGACGGGAACGATGTTGGCTAACCAGTCTGGATGTTGTTCCTCTCGGATGAATCCTGAGTCGATCAACTTCTTAACCTCAGCCTCGATGGCTTCTATGATCTGCGGACGAAACCGTCTTTGCTGTTGCTTGACAGGTTTGGCATCCGGCTTGATGTCGAGGCGGTGCATTGCCACATTGGGGTCAAGCCCTGGCATGTCTTTATAGTTCCAGGCGAAGACATCAATGTACTCTCTGATCAAGGCAATTAACTCTTCCTTCTCATCTGAGGGGAGACTACCACTGATGATATGGGCTTTGGATTGGCTTCATCACCCATATTGATCTGGACTACTTCGTCTTCGGTGGGTGGCTCTCTTTGCTCGAACCTATCACCATATTGCATGTTCAAGTGATGAACCCATGGGTCCTCCCACGTTTGCATTTGATCGTCGTCCTCTATTGTAGATGGATCAGCTGTAGTCATGTTCGACATTAAGGCTTTGAACATTTCTCCCAAACTTGTGTCGGAATCCTCAGCTGAAGAGTCTGGCAAGTACCCATCCTTAGCTTTGTTAGCAATTTGATCGATGATTTGCCAACCACATTCGTTATCTGATGAGACATAGCCTAGGCCTCTCTTGTGACGGTAATAATTATCCGGTTTCCCTTTCGGGACATATGCCATTTTGACTGGGACACGGGAACCTCGATCGAAGTATAAACCTTCTCCGAGTGTAAAGTCGTATCCTTGTTTTTCCATGAGCGTACGCGCTTCCGGACTATACTTTGATAAGTACAGACCAGATTTGTCATCGTCTTCATCTTCTCTTAGGAAATGATCCGGCAACGGAAGATTTTCTCCTTTACCGTAGATCACTTCTTTTTGTCCTCCTATTTTGGCAGGAATAATCCGAGTTGTTCCGAAGGAATGCTGGGGGCATTTCTTCGTTACATACGATGATCGGAGTGGCATACATAAATCGGGATTATTGTATAATCCTTCTATCACATCATCAAGAGACAAGGAGTACTCTAAACCAGGATTTATTTCAATATCGGCAAGTTGCCAGTTACAACCGCCGTCTGACGACTGTTCGTCATCGAGATTGATTACAAAGGGTACAATGTCATTCAAAACAAAACCACCATTGTAATCGAATCCGGCTTCAGAATCAGCTTCTTCTCCGCTGTCCGTGCCTTGTATCGATGGTTCCGTGTCGGATTCGTTACCATAAAGGAGAGAATCTGTGAAGTAATTCTCATACCCTTTGAATGGTTGCTTATCCGCGACCACCGTCCTAACTCTTCCATCAGTGTCGACATATTTCAAACACTGATGTAGAGTGGAGGGAACTATAACATTACTATGGATCCAAGGCTTACCCAATAGTAAGTTATAGGATGTCTCAGCATCAATCACGTAGCACGTGACCTCCGTCTTTAAATCGCCCATTTGGCACTTTATCCGGATTTTACCCAAAGGTCTTGACCCGCTGGTGTTGAATCCGTAGATGACTGTACCTGTAGACGCCAACTTGCTGACTGGAATGCCAAGGCTGTGCATTAGTCGAAGTGGCATAATACTCACAGCGGAACCCGGATCCACTTGGATTCGGTTGACTTCACTGGAGCCAATGTACCCGACGAAATATAGGGGCTGATCATGATTTGAATTCCTCGTCTGCATGTCCTCTTTGGTGAAGGTGATGCAGGGAAGGTTCTTAGCTGCCACGTTACACTGTTGGGCTAACAATTCTAGCTCCTCAGGTGCTGGCTTGATCCTGGTAAGGAACGCCTCTGAATCGGCCAAGGCCTCTTGTAAGGCTTCTCTAGTTTCCTTGGACAACCGTAGTAGCTCGTACAGCGTTATCCGTGCTGGAATATTGGCTAGCTGAGCCATGATGTCGAAGGCACGCGGATTTTTTGAACTCTCCGGTTTGTCTTTTCCAATCGGACGACTGAAACGAGACTGCTTCGGATTCTGAACCTCTTCGGGCCTCTTTTCTTTCTGTTTGTCAACCGGTTGCCGTCGAGCATCTTCAACCGGTTTGGGAACTGCAATCACCCCCAGCTCTGTGAGAGTCTTGGCTGGTCCTCGTTTTGTCACCCCCTGCTCAACAAATTGATCGCCCGGGGATGGATATTTGAAGTGGTATTCATTTCCACTCCGGGTTGCAAAGACCTCCTGCTCCTCGTCGGAAAGTGGGAAAGCTGAGATTCTTTCGTCATCTTCTCCTGGGATGGCAGAAACTCCGTAACAAGACTTGCCTTTCCCTTTGGACTTCTTCTTGGATGACGATCCAGCCTATTGTTCATCTTCAATCAGGTCGGGGTGCACCCAGAGAATTTCACCGTTTGGGGCTGTGTGAGGCACAAGTCCCTTTTGACGTTGTCCGTGCGGGTCGTCATTCACTGTCTTCATCCCGACTTTGGTAACGCGTTTTGGCTCGAACCAATCTGTAGGTACTGATCCAAAACTAATCGACACCGCGTTTGCTCCCACATTCTTGGCCGGTTTCGAAGTTATGACTCCTACATCGATCAACGCTTGGATCTTGTCCTTGAGGTGATAGCAAGACTTCGTTGGGTGGTGGACCGCTCTGTGGTACGCGCAGTACTTCGGGTCCGTCACCTTAGTGGCTCCTTCATGATCCACAATCGCCGGCAACTGGATTTTATTGTTCTCCAACAAGTACTTGAAGATGCCGGGGACTTCATCATCCTTGAAAGAGTATACCTTGGGAAACCTCGGCTCCGAAGACTTTTGCTTCTGAGACCGTTGCTGCCAATGCGGCTGCGACTGTTGTGGCGCTCTTTGCTGCTGCTGCTGTTGCTGAGGTTGCAATTGAAATGTCTGGTTAGCATCAACAGCATTAACATGAGCTTTACCTTTCTCTTTCTGGTTGAAGTTCTGCTTTGGAGGATTCGTTGCCGGTTGGCCTCTCTCCGCCTTCTTTCTTCTGAGGAATCGCTCAGCTTGCTCTCCTCGAACCTTCAAATCCTTCCAGGTCTTGGATGGTGCTGTGCCCATTGCTTCCAACACGTCCAGTGAAAGGTTGTTGTGGCAGGTCTGGAGGATGAATTCCTCAGTGATCGGGTCCCGGCAATTCATCGCCTTGTTCCGAAACCTCTTGACGAAGGTGTCGACCAACTCCTCGTCTTTTTGCTTCTCATCGAGCAGCGATCCGATAGAGATCTCGGTATCATCGTCGAAGAAATTCGTGAGGAACTTGGTCTCCATGTCGTCCCAGCTGTTTATGCTTCCTGGCTTGAGGCGACGAT
>BQKN01046562.1:1280-29006 GCA_022839385.1 Asparagus kiusianus | reverse complement strand
TCACCAATAAGTATTGGCGATGGATTTTATGCGTCGCCAATACTTATTGGCGACGAATTTCATCCGTCGCCAATGTTTTCCCGTCGCCAATAAGTATTGGCGACGAGAAAACATTGGCGACGGATGAAATCCGTCGCCAATGCAAACATTGGCGACGGGTTATTGGCGACGGGGTTGTTCCCGTCGCCAATGTTTGTATTGGTGACGGGTTTTAAATCCGTCGCCAATACCCCGTCGCCAATGCCCAGTTTTTTACTAGTGATATAATTCTTTTACTATTTTCTTGTTACAAAATTTCCAACAAACACCGACATACAGAGCTCTATTCTGATGTTAACTAATTAGTGCGATCTATTTACCGAAACTGTTGACAAATATTGAGCAACTTTTGTTAATTGTGAACAGAAAATGGGGAGACTGCATTGAGAAAGTAGTATTTGGGGGAGCACCAAGAACAGTTCTTCCAATGAACGGAAGAGTGGTTTTCATGTCGGAATCGTGTGTCGATCTTCTGCTTAGAGGTGAATATTTGGTGAAGTTTTCAATCAAGGGGAGCCATCTCTTGGCTCGACGATATTTATACAAAAGCACTACTCCAGTGATTCGTTGAAAAGATGAAATGTTACCTTTTAAGAGTTTTGTGGAGGAAAAAAATAAAAATAAATAAAGTTATGTTAATTTCAGTGTTGTTCCTTATATATTTAATATTTACAGCCAATCTCTCAAATCTTAATCTCAGCTCTTTGTCATTCTTATTTTTCTCTCTTCTTTATATAAGAAATAATAATTAAGCGGCTCAAGATACATATTTGTAGTATGTTTCTATTTACAAGGTTAAAAAAAACCCTCACCACATAATCATATATAAAAACTTTCTTTCATGGTCCCTGCCCCCGTGATATTATTATCCATGTAAATGGGGGCTTACAAAGCAGCGGTATGCACTACAGAAAAGTATAATTCTTAAAAAAACTAATGCGCTTTTGTCCATGGAAAAATGTATTAAAAGACCGGAAGGATTGAAGCATATCCTTTTTCTAATTGCATGTTATGAATTTCAAACTTTACCCATTTTTATCTTTGATATCCCTAATATTTAATACCATCTTACTTTGATACCTATTTGTTATTTGAAAAGAGTGAAATACACTTTTTTTGGTGCAAACCAGCGCAGAAATCATATTTTCCCACAAAATAAGAAAAAAAGAAAAAGAAATGAGAAGGGGAGAAATATTTCTTATGAAAGTGATCCATTTTAATAACCTGTTTGGATGGAGGATAGAGAAGAGAAGGGGAAGAGAAATTTTTGTTTACTTTTGTTTTGGACATTTAGAAGGGTAGAGGAGGGGAATAAGGGGGGAAATTAAACTAAAATCTTACCCCCCAAATTGTAGGGTAAAGAAGGGGAAGGGAAGGAAGGGAAAAAATTTCCCTTCCTTCCCTTCCCTTAGTCGTCTCCCAAACACACCATAAGAATTGAGATCCACCTGCTTCAATACTACAAATATAATGATTTTCAGCACTAATCTATCTTAACTCACTAAGCAAACAACTATCATTCCATATCCAATTTTGTGTTTTCAAAGGTATAATGATTTTGAGTATTAATCTATCTCTAACTCATTGAGGGAGGGAAAAAAAGGAAAAGCACTCCCCACCCTAGTTAAAAGTCAAACCCATTTTAGCACTTGGACCCAAGAAACTTTGCTAAAACAACCCCCACCAAGAGAATATGCAAACCTTTAAAAAAGTCCCCGATGTACCCAAAGACCCATCTCTTCTCCAATGTTAAGCCCCCATTCTTCTTCTTTCTGAACCCAAAAGAGGAAAAGTATTCTGATCGCTCAAACCTAGATCACTAAAAATTTTTAAATCTTTCGACAAAATTTAGTTTTTCTGAGAAGAATATAGTCCTCTCAAAAAAAGGTTGGTCTTTCTGAACTTTAATGTCAAAAGCCCCTACCCGCCTTCTTCTCAAAAGCATGCAGCAGAGGAGTCAAAACCCTCAATTTTGAACTAATTTTAGTGATAAAACTTTAGATTTTTTTAATGAAGTTTACCCAAATCCATTGAGAAGTCACGTTCTGTAATTGAATCAACGATGAAGAAGGCCGGTTTAGAGTATGTGGTAGTGAAAGAAGGGCTTCATACAATTCACTTCGTAAGTTTTTCAAGATTCACACATATTTTTTTTTACTTCACCATTGACCTTATAAATTCCCTTTTCAAGAGAAGATGTTGAGAAGAAGCACAAAATTTATGCTCTAATTGATGAGAAATGAGTCCCTAAACAAAAGAATGCAAAGCTCATTATTTGCATATCTCTTTAACTATTTATTGAACTCACAATTCATATACAACTTTTCAAAACTTTGTGCTACATTATTTCAACTTCCTGAACATATAGAAATTAGATTTTGTATTTTCAAGTTAATATTCATGATTGCATGTCTAGGAACAAAGATAAGGTTTAAATAAGTTTTTAGAAGATTTCCTTTGGCCTTTGTAAATAGGTTATCCTAAAAACTATGATATTTCTCTCTCACATGTGATCTGTAGCATTTACATGTGACATTTAGATGTGATATTTTGATGTTGTTTGTCACATTTACGAATTGCTTGTTACTTTTATTTTTTATATGTGACTTATATGTCCCATACGTTATATTCAACTTGTAGCCTTTCTACTCTAAACTCAGAGTCATTGAAAACTATCAAAGAATTAGAGAGGATTCTGAAAGGAAAAACTCAAGAAGAGCATGTGTGGACAATGGATGACATAGTAAGTGACTCAACATGGATCCCCGCTTGGTAGCATGAGGCAATTACCGCAGAAGGGAAATAATTTGAAAATACAATAGAAGTTATAATGACTCTTATATACTACTCTATGGCTAAGAAGTTCTCTTTTGAATACGTTAATAATAAGAAAAATCATATTTATGCTCATTGCGTGTTTACGAAAGTGACAATTGCCCGTGGTACTTCACGCTTCACCATTGAGCCATGTGTCGACTTTTACTAGAAAAACATATATTCCCCAGCATACTTGTAGACAACATAATCATACTACTAGTCACTCTAGAGCATCGAGGAAGTGAATTGCATGATACAATCAATCTGAGAATGGACGACTAATCTGAGAGTAGATGTTCAGTAAAATCTTAAGGTATCACGCTGAAGGATATAACCAAGCCACATGTACTGAGCATATCTAAGATTAAAGTTTCCTAGAATATTTGGAACTCTTTTGGGAATTATGGCTATTATATGTTGCTTTTGTCTTTTTTGTGACACTTATCAATTAAATATTACGATTTAGATGTTTGTGTGGCTTATTGGCATTAACTATTATATTTGTGAACTTTACAGTTTCAGATTCTATACGTGACTCTTAATATTTTCATGATTTATCGAAGTTTACAGTGACATATAACAATAAGACAACTAGAAGATAATAATAAGATAACTGCTAACATTTTGAAGTTGAAATAAAGTTATTAAAATGGAGTATCTCTCTAAATGGTTCATTACATGGCTATTTTAAAGGCAAGCGTGGTTTGCGACAAGGTGATCCTCTCTGCTCTTATCTCTTCATCCTGGGAATGGAATATCTTTCTAGGAAATTGAGCCTTTTGCAAATTGACAGGCAGTTTAATTTTCATCCTAAGTGCAAAACAAATAATATTACACATTTGGTCTTTGCGGATGACCTCTTATTGTTTTCAAAAGGTGACCTTTACTCAATGTATAAATTACACCTGTATGTTCAAGATTTTGGCAGGATCTCTGGCCTTGAAGCAAACCCTGACAAGTGTTCTATTTACTTTGGTGGAGTGGATGCTTATACAAAGGATGCAATCATGAATTTACTGGGGTATAATTCTGGAATTCTGCCATTCAAATATTTGGGAGTCCCTCTTACAACCAAGAGATTAACTTACTTAGATTGTAATCCTCTGTTTGAAAAAATTGAAGGCTAATTCAACACTTGGCAGAAGCATAAAATTCTCTCTTATGTTGGTAGGCTTCAAGTGATCAGAAGTGTGATACTGGGGGTTCAAAATTACTGGACTTCTAGTTATGTCCTCCCTATTAAGGTTCTTAAGAGAATTGATACATTATGCAGGGGTTTCCTATGGGGTAAATCAGATCAGAAAGCTAAGATTCCCCTTGTGTCTTGGGAAAGAGGATGCCTAAGGAAGAATCATGGAGGCTTGGAGTTGTTTTCAGCTCCTACTTTGTAATGACCGTAAATTTTTAATACGGGTTAAAATAATTTTTATGGTATTTAAATATTAAAATTTATTTTTAAAAGAGTATTCGTACGTTTCCCGATTTTTTTTGAATTTTCTATGATTTAAAAACCCGATTTTATATATATTTAAAGGTTTTGCTAATTATAAATTTAATTGTTTCGGTAAAACTTTTTAAACTAATTAATATTTAATAATTCATTATTGTTATTATTATTATTTTAACCATAATTTTTTAATATTGATTTGAGCAAATTTTCTAGTATTTCAAATATTAAATTATTTTTTAAAGGGGTATTTTTCCTGCGTTTTTCCTCTCACCGGTATTTCAATCTGTTCCTCTCTCTCCTCTATTATTTCTCACACACACTCTCTCTCCTACCCCATCTCCCCAAATCACTCCCTAAATCCCGCACTCCCACCCACCTCGTGTTCCCCCCACTCTCTTTTTCCTCCTCAAAAGTCCCCCACACCATCTCTCCTTCTCACACTCACTCAATCTCTCTCTGACATTTCCCTCTCCCTTCACCATCTCTCTCTCTCTCTCTCATCTCGTTCTCTCTCATCCTCTCTAAAGAAATCCAGCAAGCCCCCTCTCTCTCCATCTCCTTCGTCTCCCTCAGGCCCCGACCGCCGCCCGACCAGCTCGCCGACCCGAGCTCCGCCAAAGTCGCCGCCAGCCACCCCTTTTGTCGCCGTCCCCCGCTCCGTCTCCCCCTCTCCCTGAACCCGCAACTCCGCCCCTCCATGGCCGCCGCTCCCCTGAGTTCGCCGTCGTCGTCGAGCTCAACCTTGCCTCCTTCCTCTGACCAACATCACTGCCCTCACCCTCGTCCCCGACCCCTCTCCCCTCTCAAGCTCCTCCAGCCCCACCACGACTAGCCCCTGCTCGTTCCCATCTCCGCTGACCAGCCGCCAACCTCACCGCCGTACTGCCCCTCAGCCGCCGCGAGCTCCTCCGCGCCGTCCAGCCCGAGCTCCGCCTCCGGCCAGCGTCCCAGACCCGCAGTCCCCTCTCCCTCGCCGCCGTCGACAGCACCCCCTGCAGTCCCCACTCAGCCGACAACCACCTCGGATCTACTCTTCGCCGCAAGTGCCGCCACCAAACAGCTCCTGAGCTCCGTTGTCGCTGCCACCGACCCGTCGAGCCACCACCAGCCCGTCGACCCACGCCAGCCCCTCCGCCGCTGCTCGCCAGCGCCTCCCCGAGCTCCTCCATCGCCGTTGAGCTCACCGCCAACCGGCGCCTCCATCGCACGCCACATGTTCGACGATATGCCAACAGCCCCGTCGCACCCCGTTGAGCCCCTCAGTGATGACAACCGCCGTTGTTGTCGCCGTCCCCAATCATAGCCGCTCGTCATCAGGCCCCTCGGCCTCGTAGGCAAGATCCCTATTCCTCGATCGTATTGCATTACAATTTTAGATTTATCGTAAATTATTTATATGCAAGATCCCTTGCTCATCTTGTATTTTATCAAGTATTTTTAGACTGATATACTTATCTGTGTGGGCTTGTTGATGAAGTTATGAATTTTTGCATATTTTAGTTTGTGATATAGTTATCTGCGTAGGATTCTTTGGTGAATAATATTAAGTAAATCATAATATTATGATAAATAGCATTTTCAGAATAATTATAATGAATTAAAAGAAATTATTTCGGCAACAGAAGCGTTTTCGGATAATTATATTAATTAAAAAGAATTTAATTGAGAATAAAATCATTTTAGGAAAATTGTAATAATTTAAAAGGAATTATCTTGGAAAAAGAATCATTTTAGAATAATTATAATAATTTTTAGAAATTATCTTGTGGAAGAAATCATTTTAGAATGAAAAATATTTTTAAAAAGAAATTATTTGGGAAAATAGACTATTTTGAATTATGAGGGTTTATCTTATAAAACGATTATTTTGAATTTATAAATTTATTATTTAAAGGATTATTTTTAGAATTATTATAATGAGAAAAGAATTTATTTTAGAAAAAAAATGAGAATTATTTTGAAGTAAATAAATTTATTAATTTAAAGGATTATTTTTGAAGGTGTGATTCTCATTTTAATTATGTGATATGCCATGATATCGTTGCGCATGATTGGTTGTACTTATTGTTTCCTATTGTGTTTGAGAACCCCTAGCAGTTCATGACTTAGTGGCCTCATGCGTCATGAACAGACTTAGTGACATGTGTGGGTGTGTTGACTGAGTTTAGGTGGTGAACCCGAGTTTCAATGAGGAATATTGTTGATTTAGAAAATACAAGAGAGTTGGGATGGGAAAGTCCATGTTCATGTGATCGGATAAACTGTTGATGTATCTTCCAGGCCTCCCCATGATCCAGTGTAGCTTGGGGTTGGTTTGTTGGGTCAAAGTGGAGCCGGTGTAGCCACTTTGGTCCGTGAGCTTGATATTCACCTGATTCTTGCTTGAGTTCGAACCAGGCCGGAATCGGATTACGTGTAGCCCTCTGACCGATCCAGTGTAGCGGCGTATTGGGTGCACGTAGAGGATTTGTGAACAGTCAGTTATCCGATGATATGAGTGTTGACTCTATGTGAGATGTGGACCAGTGAGTTGAGATAGGATGGCTAGTTGCATGACCTCGTTTCTTGATAGGTGAGATGTAGTCCAGTTGTGTTTCTTTCCATACATAGATCGGGTTAATATTTAATTATTTACAATTCAAGACATGGTATATACATGAGGGTTTCCTTGTTTGGATTATTTCGCTCGACGTACTACGTCTCAAGTTGTAGATTCTTAAGTATTAATCCCATCTAGTTGTATGATCTTGTGACTTGGATGATTATTCTGATCGCTTGCTACATGATCGATTTATTGGTTGATCTTGTTGGATTTCCAGATGCATGTTTCCTTTATCATTTCTACTGTCGTATCGTTTTCTGCTTGCGTTTTCGTTCGCTCTTTTCTTTTGTGGGGTCTTGCCGTGCGCTATGTTCCTGACGTACACCTGTTTTCTCTGGTGTACGTCAGACTTAGGAGAAGAACAGGTTCAGCATGAGTCAGAGGATTCTCAGCAGGAGTGCCTAGCGGATGGAGCAGAAGAAGAAGCTAAAGCTTAGTTTTTGGTCCTCAGCTTTCTTTTGTACTACCATTCATTTCCTTTTGTTCAGTGTACATTTATATTCTCCAGTATTTCATTCAGATAGTTTTGTATAAGGGCATGTTGACCCGATTATTATGCCTGAGATGAATATTCATTGTGATATGTATTATTTTATTCTATGTTGTTCATTATATTCTTGCTGATTGTGATCGGGAACCTGTGCCTTCGCATTGTATTTTTCCAGACGCTTAGCGTATTAGGTTGAGGAGAAACATTTATTTTTATTCTCCTTGATCTAATACGTCGCGGGCTTGTTCACGTTCCGATTCCCGGGTATTTTGGGAAGCGGGGCGTGACATACTTGGAATTATGCATCAGCTCTGAGGCATATATAGCATATTCATACAAACAAAGAATTGCTATGGATCAAGTGGATCCATGGAACATATTTGAAACATACTGATATTTGGAATGTTAATATAAGAAGGGGAGACTCATGGCTTTGGAAGCAATTGATCAAGTGTAGAGATAAAGCTCTTTTGTCCAGTGGAGGGTTGGAAAACTTGGAAAATATGATACGTACCTGCTGCATTGAAGGGAAAAATCAAATTATCAGCGTTGATCAGTTGCTGTACTCAAACGCAAACAATGTACCATGGTCGAAATTAGTGTGGGAGAAGCTTAATACCCCTAAGCACTCTTTCATATGCTGGCTTGCCATTCAGGACAAGCTATTGACCCAGGACAGAATCCTTAAATGGGGGATTATTACTTTAAATATTTGCTGTTTGTGCTCCATTACAGCGGAAGAATCCATGAACCATCTATTTTTTGAATGTCAATTTTCTAGCTCTGTATGGAATGGAGTTTTGGATTGGCTACATTGTAGTTGGAGATCATGTTTGTGGAGCTAATGTTTACATTGGTTTTCTAATTGTCTAAGAGGAAAAGGGATAAATCAGAAGCTTAAGAGGATGACCATGGTCTCATCAATATACACACTATGGAGGGAAAGGAATAGAATGCTTTTTCAGCAAAAATGCAGTGAACCAGAGGCTGTGATCTATGAAATTAAAATGGAGATCTTGTACACAGTCCTAAATCACCCTGATCTAAAAGGGTTTTTTTGATTCTTCTTTTTCAGTTTGGTTTTGTTATCCTCAGTTAAACTTTAAACTGATGATTTGAGGTGTACTTAACTGCTCAAACTTTGGTTGTGAAATAAAATTTTTCATTTACCAAAAAAAGTTATTAAAAATGCACATTTATCCATTGTCACCATAAGTCTCAAAAATTACAAAAGGAAATATTAATTTTGGATTCTTAAAAACATCATTATATTATCCCAACAAAAATGCATATATTGTCTAATACTTCCACTCAATCACTAGAACCTCATTGCCCCCAAAATATAAAAGATATTTCAGGTCATCCTCATCTAGGTTTTTTTTCCTTCTTCGATTCTCTACCTTTGCATATAAGTTGAGCATCAAGTTCACCCTTAAAATATCATACTCCTTTTTGACATGCTCCGAGATCCATTACCTCCTTTTTTTTCTAGAATTACCTTTATGTACAAATAAGCACATATGCCATTATCGTACTTGATAAGCAAAGAAGTACACTGTTTTCGCCAAAAGTTGTTTTTGCTGTGGATTCCATTAAACTTCGTTCATTTACAGAAAGTTACAATAAAAAATTAAACAGAAATTACAACTTTCGAGAAAATAACACAATAGTTGTTTATCAACTACTGCTTTTGTGAGATTTTGCATGTGCCGGGAGCGCTTTAGCTCGTGGACCACCGAATCACAGATCGTGAAGAGGGGTTACTGATTCTTCCTTCGTTTATCGAAGTGAGAATTTAAAACGAAGATCTTATCAAAGTAAGATAGTCGTTCTTCTTAAGATCAAGTCAAAGCTCGAACTCAAGGAATTGCTTCAAGAACTTAAATCTCTGCTCTCTCTGCTCTGAATTGCTCTAACAAATGCTCGATCCCCGTCAGAAATGACCCTAGGGGGGTATTTATAGCCTCTAGGACATAACTGTAAAAACTCAACAAAACGACGAAATTAGGCTGGCGAGACAGTGTTGTGTTTACTGTCTCGCTGGCCGAGACAGTGTTTGCTGTCTCGGACCGTGAGACAGTAAATACTGTCTCGGAAAATGAATATTCCTGGCAGTTTTTGTTGTAACTGTCTTCCCACATTTCAAACTCAGTTATTTTGGCAGTTATTCACGTGATCTTCGCCCACGATGTTTTCCACGTCCATTGGCAGTTAATGGACACGTGTGTGGCAGTTATCAAGGTGGTTTTTGACTATTTCAACACTGTCTCGCTGGCGAGACAGTAAACACTGTCTCGCTGCGAGACAGTGAACACTGTATCGCTGCGAGACAACAAATACTGTCTCGCTGGCGAGACAGCAAAGACTGTCTCGCTGGCGAGGCAGTTCATATCTGTCTTGATTTTTCTTCTAAGACAGTATGAGGTAATTTTTGGATGATTTTCTCTATGTTTGGATACATATTAGCATTTTTTGACGCCTACAGATACCCCCTCCAAAGTATTCCAAACGCATTCTTTTATAGAAGAGTCTGGGACACTTTGGATAAGATAGATTTTACTTACGATCCCTTCAATGCTTGGTTGAGTAGATCGTGTAGAAGAACTTGCAAATGGCTTCAACCCTTGATCTCTTCTTCTTTTAGTCTATTCAGTTCTTTGTAGAATAGCTAATGTTCTCCCGGCGTCGCGTTTATCGCTTGACCGTTGTCGAGATCTTGAATCGAAGCTGGTATTTATTCTTATGGGTTCAGCTTTTGTCACTGAATTGATACATCCATTGAGAGCTCATCAGGTTATCCTTAAGAATATTCAGATTAATATTCTCCAGAAACTTCCTGTTGAGGGTAGGGAAACAGTTTAGACTCGTGTACCTATTGGAGTATTCGAGTGTATCAAATTTGGCTTCTAACTAAGAGAAAGTCTGCTATCTCACACTACAAGATAGTGTTTACTATCTCGCTGTGGAAAACAGTGTTTACTGTCTCGTGGTGCAAGACAATGTTTACTGTCTCACGCCGTGAGACATTGTTTACTGTCTCGCACCGTGAGACAGTGTTTACTGTCTCGTGCCGCGAGACAGTATTTTCTATCTCGCGCTACGAGATAGCGGGTATAAAACCAAACTTAGGGTTTTTTAGGTTTTTTCACGTCGACTTTTCCAGCGATTTCTGGCGATTTCTTGGCGATTTCTTGGAGATTTCCTGCAGTTTTCGACTTCCCCTTGCCTTCTTTGTTTCTGATTTGTGTGGTGCCTTTGTTTGGGGAGATTCCACTCGGGTTTGTGAAGGTTTGTTCGCCTCTTTCTTTTTCAAATTTTGATTTTCTTCAACTGTGACTTTGTATGTACTGTTTTGACTATATTTCATGACGTTTTGTTCAATTTCACGTTCAAGATTGTAACTTTCTCGTTGGTTTTCAATGTAGCTTGTGTTTTCGTCATGTCGTCGCATAGAGCTCGTGTCACCCGTGGCCATCCGACTGTTCAGTCTCCTGAGGGGGCTGCTCCCGTTGCCGCTTCGCTTGGGGGTATACTTCTCATCCTTTCATTGATTTACATACGATATTTTGTCAGTTCCATACGTATATTATTGTATTTGTATGCAGATCCTCGTTTGTATCCTTTGAGATACCTTCGAGAAGAGCCGGTATCCTCCTTTGAGGGGATCGACGCTTAAAAGTGTTTGTTTTGCTTGGACAAAACGCACTTCAAAACACATAGGGGCGATTTCATATCATCCCACATGTGTTGAAAGGTTTTGGTATGCCGTTATAATGTCCGTGCATAATAATGCTGTTCGCAGGAAAATTTGTTGCTTTCTTCTGTTGGTTGGAAATTTGCAGTAAAAAGACAATGAAAGAAAATTTGACTTGTATTCTCTCAAAATCAATTACAATTTGGATTCCGATTACAAAAGAGAGGAGAAAGAATTTGATTCTCCTCTTTGTTTAAGACCGGGTTCTTCTTGGTAGCGATGGAGTGCTTCCTTCGATTGATCGCGTCGAACTTGCTCTCCGTTGACGATCCGACCGTACTATCTCACTGGAACGATTGATTTGTGTGATGAATTCGGTGTAGAACTCTCGATGAGTGTAAAGAACTCGTAATGAGTTGAGAACTCTAAAGAGAGTTGTTAAGAACCGAATAATTGGTTTGAAATGATTAACTTGCGTGGCAAGCTTAATCACGAACTCTTAAATGAGTTTCAGAACTCAGAGTGAGTTGGAACTCTGTAACAGAGTTGTTAGAACCGAAAATTCGGTTAATAGCCAAGTTGATCCTCCACTGATGAAGGGATTCTCTAAGATTTGATAATCTTCAAAAGATTTCCTTCTCCGTGTTGTTGAACTGTTGAGAATTGTTGACCTCCCACAGTTTTGATGCCAGCTCCTTCAACCCTTTGCGGTTTTGTTGTTGAAGCCGATCAACCCACCAATCACGACCCAACCCTTTACTCAGTTGAGTAAATCAGTTATTTATATGAGGATTAGGGGTGTAACCAACCCCTAAATCTGCTCCTAAGTGAGCGAAAATCCCTCAGAACGTGGGATAACGGTTTTGAGGCCGTTCAGCTTGTATTTGAACAAGTCAAACGCCTGATTTGGCGTTATGGACCTTAACTTTGCGTCTAAGGCTTGAGACGCAGAGTTAAACCTTTGTCAAAGGTTGGAAACGCACAGGCCTCATGCATTCTGGGCTTTGGAGACGCATAGGTCACTTGTGCGTTGAAGTCAACTCTGTGTCAAGAGTTTGGGACTCATAATTGAGTCTGTTGAAGAACGCACGTTATGTGTGCGTTTTGGTGCTTTTAACTCCGCGTCGCAGAGTTGACTGTCTGTTGGGGAACGCACAGTTCTTGTGCGTTTCGAATTTGAGAAATGTAGAAGTGAACTTCTGCATTTGATAGAGGTTGTTGACTTGTAACCTCTTCTATTATGACATTGCAAAAGCTGTTGTTTACTGATCTTTGACTGTTATGAGATATGAGAGTCGTCAGATTGTAACTCTCACCATCGGTTGTGAAGGCCACTGAATAGAGTTTTCATCAGCTGTCGGAAGCGTCGTCGAATTGTAACTCTTCTCGATCTGTGTGAAAAGTCTTCTACTTGCAGCTTTCGATTGTCGGCGCGAAAGCTATTTGATTGTAGCTTTCGTCGTGAGAGCTAGTCGGGAATCAACATCCATAGTGTCTTTTAGACGAATATTTGCCCACAGCTCTCTACCAAGTAATTCGCCAACTAAGTCCAACCTTTTATTTCTAAAATCATTACACTGCTCATCAGCATCTCTAATAGTTACCAATATAATATTAGTCATGCTGTTGTCGCAGCCATCAAGATCAATCATCTCAGAAATGAAGTCGTGTTCGTGGCGATTGTGGAGTGGTGAATGCAGTGATTAGAAAGTCGTCTGATTGTGACTTCCATTGTCAAAGCTTGACAGGGATCAGCTATCCATTGTGATTTTTTTAGACAGCCTACAGAACCCCCTCCAAAGTTTTCGAAAGTTCGCGGTTGACTGGGACGAATTTTCGGAATACTTTGGATCCCAAAGATTAGCGGACTGATTGTTCATTTCATCTGATCTGAAAACATTGCTGAACTTTGGCTGATGGTAAATCGTTTGTACTCATCCAATATGTATTTTTCAGTGGAGTCCCCTGTTTCTTCTTGGCTTTAGTCGCCTTGATAGTTGACATTAGCCTCCCTCTATTTATTTGGAACCATGTCTTAGCTATAAACATAGAGGAACTCATGTGGTTGAGTCAGAACACACAGGTAAACTCTTTGTACCATCGAACTGAAACGCAGAGTTAAATTCTGCGTATAAATGTTCAACTAATGCAAACGCACAGTTGGATTCTCTGTGCTGAGGCATTAAAACGCAGAGTTAAATTCTGCGTTCAAAAACTCAAGCGACACAGACGCACAGGCCGTGTTTGGCGGGATCCTCTAATCCTGACCCGATTTGACAGCTCATAGCTGTCTATAAATAGACCGCCATGGGTCAAATCAAAAGTCACCTGACTTTTTACCTCTCCTCTTTCGGAAGATTTTTAACGAAGACTCTTCGTTTTCCACTCCGGTGATCTCGTTCGCCCTCTCCGATTCTTCGTCATGGGTTCCAAGAGAAAGGCCGCTCCTCGCCCCCGATCTACTGCTACAGCGGTGCCGCCGCCTCAGGCTCCACCCGTTGGCGGTAAGTGTCGCTCTTCGTGGCCGTCAAACTTGCTTCGGCGAGTTCTTTGACAAAGCCTTAGATGGGTTGCTGTCAAACTTGCTCCGGCGAGTTCTTTATGATAAACCCTAGATGGGTTCTTGCAAACTTGCTCCGGCGAGTTCTTTCTGACAAACCCTAGATGGGTTTTTTGCAAACTTGCTCTGGCGAGTTCTTTATGAGAAACCCTAAATGGGTTCTTGCAAACGAGGAGGGTGACTCGTTTCGACATTGTAACGCAGAGTTAAAACTCTGCGTTTTGAATTTGAAACGTCAGGGCCTGACCCTGCGTTTATGGACCGCAGAGTTAGACCTTTGCGTTGATGAATTTCAAACGCCGGTCTGAACTGTGCGTTAGAAAGACTCAACGCAGAGTTAGACCTTTGTGTTAATGAAAATTAAACGCCAGGTCCGAACTGTGCGTTCGAAAACTTAACGCAGAGTTAGACCTTTGCGTTAATGAAAATTAAACGCCAGTGTAGGCATCGAAAATTGCCGATAGGTCCCCACTCACAGCTCGGTGTTAACGATCGACGATCGAATGACGCTACCCAGTTCACAAGAGCTCAAATGACGCCGGTGAGCGACTGAAGCAAACCGACGGATTACGTGAGCCGACAGAATGTCAGAATCACGAGGATACGGGTTGACCGAAAACACCGCGATCACTGCAATTGGACCAACGCCCGCTGTGCCCCAATCACCCCACGGATAATCCAACCATCGGGGCCTACAGAGCTCACCGTCACGATTCCAACGCATCCGAAATCACTCAAATCCAAGTCCGGACGAAAAGTCAACGGCGAGTCAACGGCAGGACAACGGCAGAACAACGGCACAGCCTCGGACTGCGTTGAGACACCCAAATGGGCCTCGGCAGGCCCGAGACACCCGAGGGGTGTCTCACATCAGCCCCCCCCTCTCCTTTTGGCTATAAATAGCCCCCTTGGCCTCCTTTGTGAGGGGCTCTTGATTTTTGGCTCTCAATTCAAGGCTGAATTATCTTAGCCAAGGATTGTTCTGCAAGAGAGCGGCGAAGCCCTGCCGGAGTGAGGAGTCAGAGTCTGCAAGATAGCGGCGAAGCCCTGCCGGAGCAAGGAGTAAGGCGTTCTTCATCAGCACCCTTCATTCACCCCCTTCTTTTCCTTGGTGTTGCCCTTCGCAGGCGACACTAAGAAGAGCTATTATCTCGTTTTAGCCGAGATATACGCTTTAAAACTTCTAGATCTCACGCGGATCGACGAAGTTCTGTTTCTATATCCCTCTGCGGATAGACGAAACTCTGCCGGATTTTACCGGAAAGGATCTTGAAGAGTCGGCGGTCCACGGATATCGACATCCCCGTCACAGGCCAACAACCCACGCAAGCGAGACCGTACCAAAACGGGATCTCGTGTTTATTTTCGTTAAAGTTGTAACCCTTTTGTTTTCATTTTATCCTGTTGTAACGCTCAAAGTTGTAACGGATCTCGAAAAAGAGAACATCAATGAAAACAGCAGCTTTTACCGGAAACAAGCTGGCGACCACAGTGGGAGCCACCGATCACGCTGCCGAGATCGGAGTGACGCAACCGGCCTTCAAGATCCGGGTGAATGAAGAGGTCGAGTACGAGTTCGACCAGCAGAAGTATGAAGAGTACCTCTCCTCCTCCTCCTCCAGATCTGCCTCTCCGCACCGGCGCAGGAAGAACCCATCTCCAAAAAGGGCTTGCGGGATCTCCAACTCCTCAATTCAAGACCCCGCCGTCGCTGCTGCTACACTTGCACCACACAACGGCCTTGCGTCGATCAGTGTGGTCAAGAACGTAGATCCAACAGCACCAAAGGCAATAGGTGATGCTGCTCCAACTCCATCAAAAAGGGCGATCCAAAGACGTCGCCAACGCCTCGCTCAACAGCTCGCCAGGGCTAAGGAGTCGAAAGATGGAGTGCGCTATGCAGAGGACTTGAAGTCGAGGCAGCGACAAGAGCAACGGCAAGCAATCAACCTCCCCTCCAAATCAGAAGCAAACGAGTGGATCCGAGTCAAAAGGAACCGCTCCACGCTCGAGGAGCGAATCAAGAAGCGCCGCGCTCTACTTGCACACGCCCGGCTTCTCCTAAAGAAGGCAGAGGAGATGCAGCGAGAAACGGTGGTCAAAACACCGTCTACAAGCAAATCGGTGTGGGTTCCTAAATCGACACCAACACTTCCAGCAAAGAAGGGCAAGATTATCGCCCAGAGTTCAACCAAATCAGAGCCTACTCCTCCTGTACCGACACCCTCAACAGGGCCAGGTAAAAAAGGGGATCATTCAAGATCCCAGGTTCCTTTGACGAGTCGCCTCGGTCCCTTACCGGAGAACCGAGGAAGAATACCCGTCAAAGAACGGCTGGGACCATTGAAAGGTCCCCAAGTTAAAAACCAGACCGGGGGTCGAATCAATCCCCCCAAGAAAGATGAAAAAGGGAAAGCCCCTATCACCGACCGCACTGAGTTGCGAGTCGAACTGAAAGAGCCCGTTCGGTTTCTGCGCTCCCAAAAGCGTAAAATTGAACGGGCCACTCTTGAAAAATCTAACCATGTTTTGCATTCCCAAAGGGAAACACACTCGTCTGAGGATGAGCGTGTTATACCGAGGGACACCTACCAACACTCTGTAGGTTGCTCCAGCTATCAAGCTGATGAGCTGTACTACAGGGCTGGGGGTGTTGGAAAATCCCGAAAAAGATTTATGCAGGATATGGAGACTCGATGCCCATGCGCAAGTATCATCAAGGCAGTGCTGTCCGAGTGTTGCTGTGCTCAGACCCCAACAAGAATCTCGGTGTTCGAGAGACTCTCCAAGCCGAAGCGTTTCCACAAGAAGAAATCGCTCCGCCGAGAGGATGAATACTCGAAAGTGTCAGTCAACATGACCGGCAGAGGGGGATCAATACCACGTCTCAACTTAGATCAGCTTGCCGAGGCATCCCGATGCATGACATGGTTGCGGTCGGGAACCATCAAACGAAAGAATTACCCAAGAGTACAAAAGGGACTTTCCCTAGAAGAAGAAGAATCAGATGCTGATTCTGATACCTGCTCTGCCGTCGCATCCGATGACACAACTTCAAGTGCAGGCCGACCTTATGAATCGCTCATGATCAGCGCCGAACAAGTGTCGAAGATACTTGAAGAAGCCCTGGCCAAGCAGAAGGAGAGCTTCAAATTTGAAATGGAGATGGCCATGCAGCGGATGAGGGAGATGCACGACCAACAGATCGCGGCAATGACGGTTCACCAAGGAGAACCGAGTCAACGCAATCCAGAGGAGCATGAGCGGGAAGCGGATAATGTCAACATTCCTCCCGTCAATACCAACACTGGGGGTGGTCCCGCAGAAGATAATGCAAAAGAGGACCATGTCACCTACCTCGAAGCCACTCGAAGACCGAGACAAGTGAGGACAGGAAGATGAAGAACCTGGAGAGCAAAATCAACGCATTGATGAGTGCTCAAGAGGTAAAAAGGTCTGGTATACCCTGCCCCTATCCAAGGGAGTGGGAATCGATCGCATATCCGGCAAAGTTTAATCTGATTAACTTTATGCCGTTTGATGGGAAGGGTTCCCCTACCCAGCATTTAATCTACTTCAAGTCTCATTTAGGAATCATTTCCGGAAATGAGCCCCTCATGGTGCGGTCATTCGTCGGCACTCTTCGCGGAGCTGCCTTCGATTGGTATCGTCGTCTCAAGCCTGGAAGCATCAATGGCTGGGACGACATGGAGGACATGTTTCTAACCAACTTCTTTGATGATGACATCGAGATTTCGATCGGCACACTATTCGATGAAAAACAGAAGAATGGCGAGACGGTTGAGAACTTTGTGAAGAGATTCCGGAACAAAGCTATGAATTGCAGGGATCCGGTCAGCGAGGATTTCATCCTCGAGACTTGCCACAACAACCTAACCCTCGACATCCTTGAAGCCATGGGAATGGCTCCATCAAAGACTTGGAAGGATTTGAAGGTGCGGGGAGAAAGAGCCGAGCGATTCCTCAAGAGGAAGAAGGCGGAGAGAGGGCAAATTCCCAACAATACCCCGCAACCAAATTTTACCCCCAAGGGTAAAGGGAAGGCGCATGCAAATGCGGTGGTCGCAAATCAAGTCTTTGAGGTGCAAGCACAACCGCAACAGCCTCAACAGCCCCAGCAGCCGCAACAGCAGCAACAGAGGGCGCCTCAACAACCCAGGTGGCAGCAACAGCCCCAGAAACAAAAGGTAGGGGAGCCGAGGTTCCCAAAAGTCTACTCATTCAAAGAGGATGAAATCCCGGGTATTTTCAAATACCTCGTGGAGAACAACAAGATCAAGCTACCGCCAATTCAGGATCAGGAAGATGCCAAGAGGGTTAACGATCCAAAATATTGCGCATTCCACAGAGCGGTGCACCATCCTACCAAGGTGTGCTATGCTCTCAAAGATAAAATTCAGGCCCTAATCGATGTTGGGGTCATCACTATGAAGCAGCCCAAAGAGAAGAAGGTGGGTGCAAATACCGTGACCATTAGCTTTGGATCTGTTCCCTCGAGTTGGTTCCAACACGAGTCGGTGATCAAAGCGGCAGTGAAGACGGTGAATGATGATCCGCACCAACAGCGTCAGAAAGGGCTTGTGCCACACACAGCCCCAAATGGCGAGATCTTGTGGGTTCATCCGGACTTGATCGGAGATGAACAATGGGCCACGAATTCTTCCACCAAGAACAAGAAGAAGTCAAAGAAGAAGGGCAAATCCTGTTGTGGGGCCTCTGCTATACCGGGGGTGGATGATGACAAAATTCTAACCTTCCCACTTTCTGAAGATGAGCAGGAAGCTTTTGCAACCCGAAGCGGGAACGAGTATCATTTCAAATATCCGGATGCTACCGAGCAATTGGGTACCAAAACCCCACCTTCTAAGACGCTGGCAGAGTTAGGAATTTCAGCAATTCCCCCAACACCTGCAGTGGCTACGGAGAGAATCCCGCAGAAGGATAAAGGAAAAGAGCCTGTACGTCAAGAAGCTCAGAACCCGAGGCCGTCTCGATTCAATCATCCAATTGGACGAGACAAACCGGGGAATACAAGCTCTCCACCTCACTTCGACATTATGGCGCAATTGGCCAACATCCCGGCCAGGATAACTCTATACGAGTTGCTGCGGTTGTCAAAAGATACGAGGAAAGCCTTGCAAGAAGCTTTGAGTGATTCGGAAGCCTTCTTGACTCGCATCAAACCATCTCCTGAAGAACCGGAGTCCTCAGCTCAATAATGCAATTTGGCGGCTCATCACTTTCCCTGCATCTCTTTCACCAAGGAAGACATGCAGACAAAGAACTCCAATCATGATAGGCCGTTGTACTTCACCGGGCATATTGGCTCCAGCGTTGTCAACCGGATCCAAGTCGATCCGGGTTCCGCTGTTAGCATCATGCCATTCCGATTGATGCATCATCTCGGAATCCCGACTAGCAAATTAGCTTCCACTAGCACGACGATTTACGGATTCAACACCAGCGGGTCCAAACCCTTGGGGAAGATCCGAATCAAATGCCAGATTAGGGATTTGAAGTCGGAAGTAACATGCTATGTGATTGACGCGGAAACTTCCTATAATTTACTGTTGGGTCGACCTTGGATCCACGGTAACCTTATAGTCCCGTCAACTCTACATCAGTGCTTCAAATATGTGGGCACAGATAATGAAGTCAAGACGGTGGTCGCGGATAAGCAACCGTTCAAGGGATTGGAGAATTATTTCACCGATTCCCTTTTGTACGGCGCTGAATCCGATACTGAACCATCGGCCCAAGGAACGGACAGCGGAGATGAAGCTGATCCCGAACCAGGGCTTGATTACGATGGCGGTTTTGTTTTAAACGACATTGTACCCATTGTAATCAATCTTGACGATGATGAATCATCGGAAGATAGTTGTAATTGGCAACTTGCCGAAGAACTATCAATAAACGATGATTTAGAGTACTCGACGGGTCTCGATGATATCACCAACGAACTCTATACTAACCCCGATTTTTATATGCCTCTTCAATCATTTTGTTTGACAAAGAAGCAGGTACACGACCCTTGCGGAACAACGCTTATCATACCCGCAGGGATTGGGGGTGGAAAGGAGGTCATCTACGGCAAAGGAAGAGCATCTCCGACACCCAACCACTTCTTGGAAGAGGAAGACGACGATGATAAACCGGCCCGTCATCTATCCAGATACGATGCGAAAGCACGCAACATGATGGAAAGGCACGGGTATGACTTCAGGCTCGGGGAGGGTCTTTTCTTTGGTCGAGGTCCACGGGTTCCACCCCGGATGGCCTATGTACCGAAGGGAAAACCCGATGATTATTATCGCCACAAAAGAGGTCTAGGCTATGTCTCATCAGATGATGAGTGTGGCTGGCAAATCATCGACCAAATTGCTAACAAGACTAGGAAGGGATATTCTTCTGACTCTTCGGGTTGGGATTCCGACACTAGTCTTGGTGAAGTGTTCAAGAAGCTAATGTCGAACATGACTACGGTCGATCCAACGACAATAGAAGAAGATGATGAGATGCCGACATGGGAAGACCCGTGGGTTCATCACTTAAGCTTGCAGTATGGCGATCGGTTCGAGCAGAGAGAACCTCCTACCGAAGACCAAGTAATCCAGGTGAATATGGGGAGTGAGGAAAATCCGAAGCCAATATTCATCAGCGACAGCCTCCTACCTGAGGAAAAGGAGGAGTTGATTTCTCTTATCCGGGAGTACATCGATGTATTCGCCTGGAATTATGAAGACATGCCAGGGCTCGATCCAAATGTAGCAGTGCATCGTCTCAACATTAAGCCGGATGTCAAACCAGTCAAACAACAACAATGACGGTTTCGTCCGCAAATGATGGAAGCGATCGAAGCCGAAGTCAAAAAGCTCGTCGATTCGGGATTTATCCGAGAGGAACAACATCCCGAATGGCTTGCCAACATTGTTCCGGTCCTGAAGAAGAACGGGAAGATCCGAATATGCATTGACTTCAGGGACCTCAATGCTGCATGCCCAAAAGATGATTTTCCTCTACCCATCACGGATGTTATTATCGACAACACGTGCGGGTTCGAGAGAATGTCTTTCATGGATGGTTTCTCTGGTTACAACCAGATAAAGATGCATCCAGATGATGAAAAGCACACCGTATTTAGAACACCTCTTGGCGTATTCTGTTACACAGTCATGCCCTTCGGCCTGAAAAATGCAGGTGCTACATATCAGCGAGCTATGTCGAAGATCTTTCAGGAACACCTCCGAAAGACGGTTGAGTGCTACGTGGACGATCTGGTCGTGAAAAGTCGTGATAAGAATGATCACATCAAAGACTTGAAGACCATGTTCGACTTGATGCGGGCCCATCAGTTGAAGATGAACCCTACCAAGTCTTTCCTCGGAATGTCCAGTGGCAAATTCCTGGGATTCGTCGTCACCACCAAAGGTATTCACATTGATCCGGAAAAAGTGAAGGCGATCAATGAATTGCAACCTCCGAGGAACCTCAAGGAGCTCAGAGGACTGCAAGGGCGATTGGCGTATATCCGTCGGTTTATCTCAAACCTTTCGGGGAAATGCCAACCGTTCTCCAGGCTCACAAAGAAGGGCGTGTCATTCGTATAGGACGAGGCCTGTCAAAAGGCGTTCGAGAGTATCAAAGAATATCTCTCGAAACCTCCCGTACTCGTTGCACCGAAATCGGGTAAACCGTTCTTGATTTATGTCAAGGCGACGAGCCACTCATTAAGTGCATTGCTTGCACAAGATGACGATAACGGTCATGAGCAGGCGGTATACTACTTAAGCCGAACCATGGTAGGCGCAGAATCTCGATATCCCATGATTGAGAGAGAATGCCTCGCCCTAGTGTTCGCCATCCAAAAGATGCGGCATTACTTGGTCGGACAGACCATATATGTCATCTCCAAGGTTAACCCGGTCCGAGTGTTCATGACTCAACCGGCTTCCATGAGCTGGCGATTAGCGAAGTGGGCTTTACTCTTGTCCCAATACGATCTGCACTTCAAACAGCAGAAGTCAGTAAAAGGACAGGCCATCTGTGATCTCTTGGCAGCTAATCCAGCTACGGACGCCGCCGAGATATACGACGACTTACCTGATGAAACCCACGAAGTCAACGCAACTTCGCACCAACAAGTATGGCGTTTGTACTTCGACGGCGCTTCACGGGCAGCTAATGCCACAAGTGCTCCTGGGTGTTCTAAGGTCTCCTCCGGAGTTGGAGTTGTCTTAGTTTCCCCGGGAAAACATGTGATGCCTCGAGCCTACTCATTGACCGAGCCATGCTCGAATAATGTGGCGGAGTATAACGCACTGATTATAGGACTCAACTTCGCCAAAGAGCTGGGGGTTGAGTATCTCGAAGCCTTCGGCGATTCTCAACTGATCGTCAAACAAGTTCAAGAGGAGTATGAAGTCCGAAGTCAGGATCTGCTACCATACCACAAGATGGCGGTGGAGCTAGCGGAATCATTTGAAGGGTTCTTCATCGAGCACGTTCCTCGGTTGCAGAACACCTACGCAGATGCGTTAGCAGCTTTAGCCGTATCCTTGGCACAGCCTCCCGGGACAGAACAATTTGTTACGGTACGAACTCACCAACTCTTAGTGCCACTTTATGATGAAAATGGCAGGGAGGAAGAGGCCCAAGAGGTGCACACAACTCAGGCTGAGTTCGAACCTCGGGATTGGCGTTTCCCCATCATCGACTACGTTCTACATGGAATCTTGCCAGAAGATGTGAAGGAGAGAGAGTCAATCAGACGAAGAGCTCCAAGATTCTACTATAATACGGAGAATCGAACGCTATACCGCAGGGGGTATGATGGCATGCTGGCACGTTGCCTATCAACCAAAGAAGCTGAAGAAGTGCTTAAAGAGGCACATGAAGGAGAGTGCAGCGCGCACCAACCTGGTCCCAAGCTCTATGATCGCATCAGGAGAATGGGATACTTTTGGCCCTCCATGATGCACGAGGCAATCGTATACGCCCGGAAGTGTCACGCGTGTCAGGTACACGCGAATTACATGCACCAGCCTCCGGAACATCTACATCCTTCGGTTACGTCGTGGCCGTTCGAGACCTGGGGAATGTACATTGTTGGTCCTATAAATCCTCCGTCAGTCAAAGGTGACCGGTTCATCCTGGCAATCACTGATTACTTCTCTAAATGGGCTGAAGCAATTCCACTCAGAGAAGTCAAGACGAGCAACGTCATTGCATTCATCAAGCACCATATCATCTACAGGCATGGTGTTCCAAGACGAATCATACACGACAATGGTCCTCAATTTATCAGCAACGCCTTCATAAGGTTCTGCGAAAAGTTCAAAATTCAGGACATCTCGTCAACGGCTTATAATCCCACAGCAAATGGATTAGCTGAAGCCTTCAACAAGACTATCATAAAGCTCTTGTCAAAGCTTGTAAAAAATAACAAGCGAGATTGGGATGATAAGCTCGGCGCAGCTCTATGGGCCTATCGTACCACTGTACGTACACCAACCGGCGCAACCCCGTATTCACTGGTATACGGATGTGAAGCCGTTCTCCCTTTGGAAGTTCAAATTCCATCTCTTCGGATCGCTCTTGCAACCCAGATGACGACCGAGGAACAACATCAGAAGCGCCTCGAAGAACTCGAGATGCTCGACGAAAAGCGCTTGGAAGCTCAGCAGCATATTGAGTTTTACCAAGCCAGAATTTCTAGAGCCTTCGACAAAAAAGTTCGACAAAAGAGTTTTAAGGAAGGGGACTTGGTCTTAACCGAGAAACGTCCCATGATCCTTAACTCCAAGAAGAAAGGCAAATTTGAACCCAAATGGGAAGGACCGTTCGTAGTAGAAACAGTTTACTCGAACGGCGCCTATCGCCTAGCCACCAAAGATGGTGACCGGCTCATGATGCCAATAAATGGCAAATTTCTGAAGAGATACTACCCTTAGTATCCTCAGAAGAATTGAGGTACCGGGAAGTTCCCGGAAGAATACCACATCGGGGTATTCTTAGGGAAAACCCGGCCGCTGATGAGCAAGAAATCAATATTCGAATTCCGAATATTTTTGTTTGTCAGACTCTAACTCTCACAAGCACTCTTTTGCTGAGATGAGATCTAATCATTCGATGGATTAATCTTTCCTCACAAAACTTTCAGTGGTTCCTGACTACTCATAGTCTCCACCACACAATTCCAGCTTGGTCAAACCTTACTACAGTTAGGGCCAAAGCCAAATTCCCTTCTCGATTCCGTCAATGAACGAGAGGTCCACAAATCGAGCGATCAAACCTTCTTTCGGTTATGATCATTCTCACACTCCCCACTTGGTCAAACCTTACTACAGTTAGGACCACAACCAAAATCCCTTCTCGATTCCTTCAATGAACGAGAGGTCCAATTTCAAATCGAATGACCAAACCTTACGACAGTTAGGGTCGTTTGAACCTTTCGATTCGATAATCAAACCTTACGACAGTTAGGATTATCCGAATCTTTTTCGATTCTTGGAGTGGAGATCCCACTCTTAGTTTCATCTTCAGGATCCTGGGGGTGGATATCCCACATCGAGTTTCCTTTCCTGCTGAAGATAGAATATAAAATTCTTCCTCTTCAGAGTCAAATGACCAAACATTACGACAGTTAGGGTCGTTTGAACCTTTCAATTCGAGTAACCAAACCTTACGACAGTTAGGGTTATTCGAATCTTTTCGATTCTCGGAGTGGAGATCCCACTCCTAGTTTCACCTGTCGGATTCTGGGGGTGGAGATCCCACCCCGAGTTTCCTTTCCCGCTGAAGATAGAATATAAAATTCTTCCTCTTCAGAGTCAAATGACCAAACCTTACGACAGTTAGGGTCGCTTGAACCTTTCGATTCGATAATCAAACCTTACGACAGTTAGGGTTATCTGAATCTTTTCGATTCTCGGAGTGGAGATCCCACTTCTAGTCTCCCATCTTTTCCCCATCTTTGCTTTCAGAAAAGACAGGGATGAAGTCAACGCCTAACCAGTGTTGCCGGGTAGTCTTTCCCGTGAGAAAGACGAAGTCTATGAATTCAAAATCATAGCGATCTTTTCCCCTATCTTTGCTTTCAGAAAAGACAGGGATGAAGTCAACACCTAACCAGTGTTGCCGGGTAGTCTTTCCCGTGAGAAAGACGAAGTCTATGTATTCAAAATCATAGCACCTTTTCCTCTGTCTTTGCTTTCAGAAAAGACAGGGATGGAGTCAACGCTTAACCAGCGTTGCCGGGTAGTCTTTTCCGTGAGAAAGACGAAGCCTATGTATTCAATTTCATAGCATTAAGTCTAAGAAAAGCAGTTTTCTTAGCACAACGTTACATGCGGAACGGATTTAGATAATTCGCATGCTAGCCCGATTCAAACGGTAATCGGTAAAGGCAAGTCAAACCCGTTGAAGGCTGGGGGTTTGCCAAAAATCCCAAAGTCAGTGCCTAACACGCATTGCCGGTTAGTCCTTAACCGTAAAAAGAGACAAAAGCCCACATATTCCACATTGTGGCAGGATGTTATTAATAACACCATAATCCGGGCTTCACACGCACGGGGAATTTTATCCCGAATCCTAAGTAGGGATAAGTCATCGCCTAATACGCGGTGCAAAGTGCCCTTTTTCCATAAAAAGAAAATAATGAATGACAGAGTTTACGAATTCAAAGTCATAACATTAAGGGCTGGGGGTGTACCAAAACATCCAGAGAAAAGCGAATACAGAGTTCTAGTGATAGATCAAGCCAAATGAAGATACAAGAAAACGTCTCAAATCAGATCTAGCAAACTGAAGGAGGCAAGCTTAGCCTTAGCAGCGGCAATCTTCTTGGCGTGTTCCGCTCGAACCCTCTCCCCTTCCTCCTTCTGAAGCTTGTCGTAAGCAAGAGCGGCGGCAGTGTCGGCTGTTACGCTTTCTCGGCGTAATGTGCGAAGAACCTCCAACTCTCTTTGATAAGCATTCTGAACTCTGGTGCTCTCAAGCTCAAAATCCCTCAGAGTCCTCTCCCCTTGGACAGTCCTGGTGCCCGTACTATCAGCCATGGCGTTGTAAGCATCCATCTTACTCTGCAGACGAAGCTGTCGTTCATACAAGTTCGCAACAATCACTTCCTGCTCTGATATGCGTCGCATTCGGATCTTGCGCTCACGCGTCCTCTGAACCTGAGCCTCAACCACGAGCGGGGTGTCCTCATCATAAGAGTCGAGGTTTACTAACTCTTCCAAATGAGATATGAGTCCCTCTACGCAAATCAACATCGCCTCACATTGCCCTGCTAGACGGGGGCCACCCACACGCCGGATGTCCTCAAGACTGTCTTCTATGAAAAGGGGCAAATCACAGGGTCTCCCCCGTCCAGAACTGATGGCGTCGACCGTCTGTTGGATAACCCGCTCTACCTTTTGGAGGATACCCCGTGCTGATTCAGAGACCGAAAAGACGGATTCTTGGTCAGACACAGTTGCAGCAGCAGGATCCTTTTCCCCTTCATCATCGGAAATTAGGAGGATTTCGCGGCTACGACCGGTAGTCGTGTGAGAAGGAAGGCTATCACCGGAAAAAACGACTGCAACAAAGCATAAGGATGGGATCAGAATATCTATCTCATAAAGGCAAAATGAGATTGTTTTCGAGATAATTGGCGAAGACGATTTCGAGTGCCTTACACCAAGAGGACGGTATACAATCACGTAAATCACGTGATAACATATACCGACCTATAAGGTGTAAGGCAACACGAGATCGCCCCAAAGACTTGAATTGACTAAGCAAAACAAGTCTGAAACCTTAACCCCCACGGGAGGGGTATCGGTTCTTCCGTCATGACCCGCGAAAGGTCAATCCGGGATACAAAAGATGTAAGATTCTCACCCCCGAAGAATGAGGTCGCTGGGGACAATGTCGTAGGAGCCTCCTCCTCGCTACGCGGCGAGCGAGAGTGACTCCCGGAAGGTCGAGATCGACGGGGAGACATCGCAAATCTGCAGTAAAGAGCAGTACATCAGGTACAATATATATTCACGAAATATCAAAAAAAAAGGGGAAATTAAGCACTTGGACTTGAAATCCTATAAACAAATAGGACTTTACAGTTAAAGTCTAATTAAACCTACGAATTTCGTGCACGCAAAACGATAATCGTCGTTTCGCGATAAATTTTGGTGAAATACCCAAAATACCCCCCGTGCTCAAGGCCAAATTCAGGTCAAGGACACGTGTGACTCGGGTCGTGGTCATTATACTTGATCATCTAACATCCCGGTACCCTACAATTCTGATCAAATTTTGGAAATAAGCCCTTTTGGAGAATTTGGTCAATTTTACATAAAAGCCCCTCCTCAAACTTTTGGTTTAACCCTCACACGCCTTTACCAAAAATTTGATCAGAAACTTGGGGTTTGAACAATTTGGATTTCAGCCCCAAATTCGTGGCCTTTTTGCAAATTAGACCCCCAAAAATTATATGGGCTATTTTGCACATAACCCCCTCAAACCATTCCTTAACCCTTTTTGCATAAAGCACCCCCAAAATCTTTTATCAAATGAGCATTAATCTAAACCCCAAAATTTCAGTCCTATCATTGCATAAAAATCCCACGAATTTTGCAAATAAGCCCCTATAGTTTCGGTTTTACAATAAACCCCCAAAGTTTCAGTTTTTTGCAATAAAACCCCCAAATGCTTGTTTCATCCATAAACCCCTATCTATTGCAAACATAAATGTACAATCTTTGCAAGCACATAAGGGGATCATGAAGAGAACTTACCAAATCAAGTGGGTTTTCCTTCGAGCTCGGAAATGGAGGCTAAGACCTTCGTTTGGAAGAGGAGAAAAATCCGGCAATTGGGTACCCACCAAAATCCAAGCTTTCCTTGTGGATTGATAGGTTCTTCAATGAAGGAAGTGTGCTTGAGGAGGAAGATGAAGTAAACCGAAAAGAGAGGGGGAGAGGCCGGTTTTGAAGAGAGGAATCTCGGTTTTGGGGGGAGGTTTTCTCTTTTTGAAATTCAAACAAAGGAGGGGGGGACCATGTAC